>LYNE01005353.1:9889-26953 GCA_001662545.1 Rosa x damascena
TAAAGTTAAATGGAGAGACGGTTAGTTTGGGTTCCCAGATGTGATGGCCCCTTTCTTTAGGAATTGTGGGTTAACGCTTGACACCCCAAATTGGCTGTCATAGAGTAGCTAATATCGTCTAAACTTCTATTTATTTAAAATATATAAATAAATAAAAAAGAGAGAGAAACACATTCACAATACTTTTCTTTACAAAATTTGAATTAACAAAATTTAAAGATAATAAATGAACGACCCGACGAATTTTTATAGTTTTCTCTGTTAATTAGTGCTTCACCATTCTATAAAATTCTTCTGGGAGCTTTGGCTATATATGTCCCCTCCTCTCTTTCTGTTCTTTTTCCTTTTTCTCTTTAATAAAATATTTTTATTTTGTTAATTGACGAAAATAAAGTCCTTCTCAATTACAGTAACTCAGTTACTGAGCATAGCAAACCAGCTCGACCGTCTGGTGGTTCAGTCGCTCATCCTCCAGACCCTTAATGAAGCATCTTCACCCCAGAACATTATAAGATTCTAGGTCTTCTCAAAGTTCTTATTCAAAATCAGTCGGTGGTAACGCATTATATACTCACAAATATAAAACACCAATTTGCACAGCACAGCTTGAAGAGAAAAACGTGGTCATGTTTATCGAGAACGAATATTTAGACCTTTTCAACTATTCTAGTTTTTCATAATCCTCGAAAACCACCACCACTGAAACGCTCAAGTTTTAACCATGTGCATCGAAAGTAGAAGGAAACTGCTTCTAATTAACTATGTGATGCCCAAGGCCTAGTATAAAACAAGGAGTTACTGAGCATAGCAAACCAGCTCGACCGTCTGGTGGTTCAGTCGCTCATCCTCCAGACCCTTAATGAAGCATCTTCACCCCAAAACAAATAAAAGATTCTAGGTCTTCTCAAAGTTCTTATTCAAAATCAGTCGGTGGTAACGCATTAGATACTCAGAGCAAATGAACCCATGTATATACTCAGAGTAAATGCACTCATGAACCAAATGTAATTGCTGATTTGCCAACTAAATTGATACTACCAATTTACTATTCATCTAAAATTGACAATTGCCTCCAACTTATACAATACACCAATAAAAAGTAAATTAACTGCTAATTTGCACAAATATAAAACACCAATTTGTACAGCACTGCTTGAAAAGAAATCGTGGTCATGTTTATCGAGAACGAATCTTTAGACCTTTTCAACTATTCTAGTTTTTCATAATCCTCGAAAACCACCACCACTGAAATACTCAAGTTGTAACCATGTGCATCGAAAGTAGAAGGAAACTGCTTCTCATTAACTATGTGATCCCCAAGGCCTAGTATATAAAACAAGGAGAGTTGATGATCGATCACTCAATTTGGAGCCTCATTCTGTAGCTCAAGTTATCCTACTATAATGACCACTCAATTTGGAGCCTCTTCTTCTTCCTGTTTCTCTCCCTCTTCTGCTACCATTCAGTCATGGACATATCATGTCTTTCTGAGTTTTAGAGGAGAGGATACGCGCAACACTTTTACAGGCCATTTGCACAGCAATTTGGTTCAGAAGGGAATCAACACCTTCATAGATGATGGCCTTACAAGAGGAGAAGAAATATCAAGCGCTCTTTTTAAAGCAATTGAAGAGTCAAAAATTTCTGTCATTGTGTTTTCTGAAAATTATGCTTCCTCAAAATGGTGTTTAGAAGAACTGGTGAAGATCATGCATTGTAATGAATCGAAGCGACAAATTGTATACCCTATTTTTTACAAGGTAGATCCATCAGATGTACGACACCAGAAGGGTAATTTTGGTCAGTCACTTGCTTGGCATGATAATTTGGAGAAGGTGGCAGGATGGAAGACAGCTCTCACAAAAGCAGGCAATCTTTCTGGGTGGCATTTCTCACACGGAGGGTAAGTAAGCCAATTCTATAGTTTCATATTAACTGTGATCTTCTTTTTAAAGATCTCATCTTGCATAAATAGCAGTGTTTGTCCCTACTACACAGGGTCTTTTCTTAATTAGTTTGTTTTCCATGTTTATAATAATTTTTTTTGTTTTTCGACAATTTGTTTGAAGGTTCTTTGGCTTTTCCCTCAACATATATTTTATATAAGTCTTGCTCACCGAAGATATAATTTTAATTTTTAAGAGACTGTAAGATACAAAAACATCTCAACTATATGTATAAAATTTAAAAGTTTAAAATTATAACAACTTAAAACGGTGCATTTGTTTTCAGTCATCAAATTCATTTGACTCTTACATTTCTTTAAAAATTGTCTCTTAGATGAGCGGACCTCGATTTGATTTTATTGCATTTAATATTTGTATCATTTTCAATTGACAGGCATGAATCTGAACTCATTCATAAAATTGTTGAAGAGATTTCACAAAAAGTATTAGATCTTACATATTTAAATGGAGACAAATACTTAGTTGGAATGGAATCTCGTTTAAAAGATATGGATAAGCTTTTACGTGTTGGAGAAACTGACATACAAATGGTAGGGATATGGGGCATTGGTGGATTAGGTAAAACAACAATTGCAAAGGTTGTTTATAATTCAATTGCCTATAAGTTTGAAGGGAGTTGTTTTTTGGAAAATGTTAGAGAAAGATCGTTGAAATATGGAGGCCTAAAAAAACTACAAAAGTTTCTTCTTTCTAAGACTCTTGGGTTAAAAGAATTAAAGATAGACAATATTGACAAAGGAAGCACCATAATAAAAGAAAGGTTAAGCCATAAGAGAGTTCTCTTAGTTCTTGATGATGTGAATGATTTGGACCAGTTAAGAAGTTTAGTTGGAAAGTCTAATTGGTTTGGTTCCGGTAGTAGAATAATCATAACAACACGAGATCAAGATTTGTTACGACGACATGATGTTATTCAAATATACCAAGTGGAGAAGTTGAGTTATCATGAAGCTTTAGAGCTCTTCAATTTTACTACATTCAAAGGAAAAGGCGGACATATGGATGAGCACGTTGAACTCATAGACAATGTAATACGTTATGCTGAAGGGCTTCCTCTAATTTTGGAAGTTATAGGTTCATATCTACATGGTAGAAGCACGGATATGTGGAAAGATGCATTAGTTTATTATAAAAGAAATCCTAAGTTTCAACAGTTTCTCCAATTAAGTTATGATGCACTTGAACCTTTAATGAAGGAAGTTTTTCTTCACATCTCATGTTTCTTCAAAGGTGAAAATAAGAACTATGTGATGGACATATTAGAAGGATGTGACCTACCTAAACATGGGATTGAAGTACTCATAGAAAAAGGCCTCATAAGTATCACTGAAGCAAATGATATTTGGATGCATGACATGTTAGAAGAAATGGGCAAAGAAATAGTAAGTCAGGAGTCGTCAGAGCCAGGAGAACGCAGCAGATTGTGGCTATACAAAGATCTTTACCATGTTCTTGTGCACAACACTGTAAGTGTAATATATAGATAGATACGTGTTATTTATTAAAGAGCAACACATTTTATACATTAGTTTATATTCAAACACAAAAAGAAAGAATGATTTTGCCACTTCACTTTATCATTTGCATTTCGTTTTGAATTACACAAAGTGAAAAGCAAGTGGTAAAATATATGGCTAACTGGAGTGCCAAAATCATTACAAAATTAAATTAAATTAACAAGTTGTCCATACTTGATTTTAAGAAATTTAAATATTTTACATTTGAATTTCTTATAGAGGAAAAATTGCTTTGGTAACCTTATAGTACGTTTTCCATGACAGGGTACAAACAAAGTTAAAGGGATCATGGTTAAGAAGGGCATACCAGATCAACAAATACCCTTGAATAGGGAAACCTTCTTAAAGTTAAACAGTCTTCAAATCCTTCTAACTTCTGGTGATATATTTTGCGGAGATCGCGTGGATTATCTCTCCAATGAGTTGATTCTTCTTGATTGGATGGATTGTCCATTACAATATTTTCCATCAAACTTTTGTCCCAGGAAACTTGTTGTACTCAAGATGGATTTCATTGAGACATCATCACCATGGAGGGTACTTAAGGTATAGTATTAATCTATTAATCAAATATCTAAGTCATTATTTTTTGTTAAAAAGAACTTGTCTGTTTAAAATTAAACATAAGACCTTCCATTTACATTTGTGGTCGAGTACACTACAGACTTTTATTCACCATTTTAAATTTGGAGATATATTGTAAATATTTATTCACAATTTTAGTTTTGGAGGTATGCTGTAAATTTATTCTCAATTTTACCATCGCATGCTATATTTCTTTAATTCAATTTAATACTGTTTTTTTTAGGGAGGTTTTCAACGTAAAATGCCTTGGATCTGCTTGTCACCATTGGGGAAGAGACTACAGGTAATTTAGCTTGGGTCAATTACCAATTACTCACTTTTTGTGAGAGTTCTTCCCATGCGGCCAAACTTTTCCTAAAAAGACAAAGGGGGGTAGTGTCCTGTTGACTTCTAGGTTTAGATCTGTTTTTCTATTATTTTGTTTCATACTTTTTAAACAAAACTAGCCTTCAACATGCCCACGTTTTTCACCTAACGGCCTCCTGCCTAGCGGTTACTTTAACAAGCGGAATCACTGCTGCTTGAATTAAAAGCATAAAATTAATTTTTAGAAAAACATATCCTAACCTTTAAGTTTCTTCAGGATTCTTGTATACAGGATGAATGCATGAAACAGATAGATTTTTAGATGTAAAGAACAGATAAAACTAGTATTTTGATAAAACAGATGGGCATCTGATTTTATTGATTCAAAGATAAATACATATTAGAGATCCAGAGCCTCATTCCTTAGGTAAACAGCAAAGGCTGCTTAGCTATCCATAGGAATGAGCGGATACTTACTTGTAAAAAGGAAAGCACACTTCTTCACACTCGGAAAGAAAAGCACACTGCTACTATGGCTTTCTTACTTTTTGAGAGAAGACTCTTCTGCTCAATTTTCTGATGCCTTACAAATGAACCTAAGGCCCCTTTTATAGGGAGCGGAACTCAAGCTAAAATTCAAAACATAAAATGAATAGTACCACTCCGTGATTTCTGCTTTCATTAGTGCTCCTGTTAGTGGAGGTCGATCAGGAAAAGCAGATTCGTTAGGTGAACCGTTTTCACCTACTTTTGAAAAGCAAACGCATCTTTTGGGAAGAGTCCAAAAGTACTTTTGGTGCTTTCAACACCTGCTGCTTCACATGTTTTCGTCTGTTTCAGAATTGTGGCCAAAGACAAAGGAGTGGTTGTCAGCTTGGGCCATTCTAACAGTAGTAGCATTATCTTCAACGTCAGTATCAACATACATCTTGTAGTGGTTGTTATTTTCAAGCTTTTCTACCCACTGCATGCATGCCATCGTTGAATCTATCTCGTTTCTGGAGAGAGACAGGAATAAGGCACTGCTGACTACGTCAGGATGATCATAGGCCGTGATAATTATTTTTTCTCCTGCTGCCAGGAAGGTGTTCTCTGTGTCCTCAGTAATAATCTTCTTGATGTATTCAAGAGACATGGCTTTCATCCATGGAATACTTGAGTTAGGCTGACCATTGTACGCGACACAGGCAGGTTGAAGATATCTCCTTTTGATGATTCTGACATAATGGTAAGGGGAGATATATTCAGCTTCTCCGTTCGAGTTCGGGATCCACTCTGGTGGAGTAGAACGGAACTTCAGTCTAAGAGTCTCGTCATTTTTTCTGACGTTCTTGACTGTGTTGACTATTATGGGTGGCAAACCCTTGAGATCTTCATTTGTCCTTGTCCATAGATTATGAACAAAGCCATTTTCAACAAGCCAAAGCTTGTGTTCTTGGGGATGTTCACTCTGAACATTTACCAGGTACCTTCCAACATATGGTCCACCAACAATAAAGAGAGTAGGCGGTATCTGGGATTCTGAATTGTGACTTCCTATCAGACGGTGGAATTCATGCCAGTCTGAGTCTTTAAGTGCTATGATCGGGACTCTGGCACTTTCTGGACTTTCGAGGAAGTTAATTTTTTCTTTTCTTACAGCACTCTGCTGCATCTGAGATTCTTCAAACTGTGGCCTGCTGTTTTGACGCGCTAAAAGCAGCACGCAATTTAACCCTGTAAGTCATCGTTAGTATATAGTAAATAGGGATCGTTCTAGCCGGGGATTGAGGGTACACCTGTAATTGAGTAAACAAATAAAGAATTAAAACAATAAGAAGTATTATTTACAAAAATAAAACAAAGAAAAGAAATATATACAAGTAAACACAAATAAGGGGGTTTTATGAATTATGATTTCGAAAATTAAACTAAATAAAATAAAGAGAATGTAAAAAACACATATACAAGTGTGGAACGTAAGGAACAAAGATCAAAACTACATCCATATGCAAGAAATCCGGTCACAATTCTAATAGTTGGTTATCTATGAGACGAGAATATATCAACCAAGAAACNTTTTCAAGAGTGGGAATTTGTTGAGACTCAAGCTTGTTCTGAAAGTGCTTGAGGTTGTGCTCATGGATGAAACTAGCTTCTTCTTCTTCACTAGTTTCTTCTTCTTCTTCGTCAGAAGATTCTTCAACAAGTAATTCTTCTTGTTGCTTGATTTGGAGTATGGGTTGAAATTTGGGTTTGTAGGGGGTAAGACCACCACTATTCTGGTGCGATCTCTGATATTGAGTAGTAAAACCGGGACCTACTACACTTTTAGCATGTGTGAGTCGGTCGGCCCAGAACACCCGTTCTCCTTTCCTGAAGCCTATCGCTTCTTCATCCTGAATAAATCTTTGTTGGAGGATAAAATCATTTCCCAACAAGAAATCTGATCCTTGGCCTTCAGATTGCCAAACATTCTGGATGATAAATGTTCCTCCACCAATGGTGATATGAACATTTTTTGCTACTTTCTTCATGGTGAGATGGCTCCCATCAAACGTAACACCAGTAGCTGACTTTTTCTTGTCTTCTGTCCAGAGTTCATCTGGTACTGCAAATCTTTTTGCAACAGTAAACCCTGATCCATTATCGACAAAGGCATGTAGATGATATTTTCTGTGATCAGGGAACTTTAGTCCGATCTCTATGTAGTTGCTATATCTACTGGTAGAGACGACTTTCGATTGATGAAGCTCAGTTTCTTGAGCTTGTTCCTTAGGAATGAAAGGTTTACATTCTTCTGGAACATTTTCCCGAGTGGGTGATGTGTCAAAACTAGAAGGTTTTGTATCATCCCAATCTGTAGGAATTATCTCTTTGACGTCTGGATCACTGAGCCATGACGGAGGGTCATATCTTACTTTATAATCAAACTTGCCGGATGGTTGGCCAAGTAAATCCCATGTGTCATAATCCTCTTGTCGTTCTAAGAGATGAACAGTTTCTGGTGGTTTCACCAGTTCTATATTTTCTGGTATTTCAACCAGTTCAATATCTTCATCGATCTTTTCTTCACCGATGATTTCTTCCTTAGTTTCTGAGGAAGATGGTTCCATGGTTTCCTGGAACAGAGTTTCAACTTCTTTCGCCTTTTGTTCAGCGAAATACTCTTCATATTCTTGCTCAACCAACTGGCTGACACGACCATTCTTGGTTTTTCTTCTTGCTTCAGCTATGAAGCATTCTTTGTGATAAGTCTTCTTAGACTCTTCACAAAATATAGGGAGACCATTCTTTTCATGACATAAGCAGTAGTCACAAACGAATGTACCAGGGTTCACCTGATAAGAAGACACAAAGGATTCTGTCTTGCTTTCTTCCCAGTTTTTAATTTTCAAAGCATTCATTTGTCTGGATTCGAAGTACTCTACTTCAGAATCAGTCTCAGATTCTGATGTTTCTTCTTCTTCAGACCAGGCAGAGTAAACTGATCTGTCGTCTTCTTCATCATCAGAATAGGCTATTTCGTAGCCTTTCATATTTGCAATTTCTACTATTTGCTCATATTCTTCAAAGAGAGCTTTAGTAGATCTTTTGCCCTTTTCCGGACATTCATTGGCATAGTGCCCTTCAGCTTTACATAACCAACATCTGCAAGCTTTCTTGCTCGGTTGTTTATGCTGATGAGTATTCTTCTTTTTCTTGAAGAATTTCTTGTTAGGGTCTTCATCTTGTTGTTTCTTGTAATTGGAGCTTTTCTTGAATCTCCAATTTTTCTTCTGATTACTCTTTTTGAATTTTTTCGAGTAATATTTTTCTTTTCTTTTTCTGCGGAATGTAGATTCGTGACATCCCCAATTTGTGGGCATATCGAGTATTCCATAGCAGAAATTTTCAACTCCTTTGAGTTGTTTCTTGGCCATCTTAGCTCTAAGATTGGCTTTACATTGTTCTTTCAGTAGTTGCCGGATTCTGTCGGCAATTCCTCCAACTGAAAATCTTTCAATTGGTTTTTCAGCTATGCTTTCTCTCACAGCTGTCCTCCATGGTTCAGGGAGCTTTCTGTGCAACAGATTAACTAGATCAGTGTTTTCTAGTTCACCAATTGTACAGTAATATTCCTGAAACTCATTCAGGTATTCCTCGAAATATCTCATGTCACAAATTTTTAGAGCATAGATATTCGACTTTGCCGTTTCTTTGGCTTTCTCACTCAAATTTGAGAGATCTCCACAGAACTGATCGTACAGGGGTACTGCAAAATCATACGGAGATTTTGAATTCTTGTTTTCTTCCAGCCATTCTCTTCCTCTGGCTGTTTCTTTGAAATAGAAGTAATACTTCTTTGCCACTCCGGTGAGAGTAGTTTCAAAGTATATTTGCAGATCAGGAGCTTCAAATTTCCCAAGGGTTAGAGCAGAGGCCATCATTAGGCTGTCTACCCATTGGTCAAGAGTTTTTCTCTTGTCTAGAGTTTTGTCCAGATCTAGCCAAATTCCGTAGTTGGAAATTGGTATTCTGGGTATCTTGTCCTCTGGGACAAATCTTTGAGAATTTCTTTCTCCATTTCTGCCCGTATGGGCTTTCTGAACAGGGAGTTTGATCTTCCCTTTTTCTCGGATTATGGAAGTTTTGGAGCTTTCTCCTTCTTCCATTTCAATATCCTGGTAGGGAAGGAGTTTTCTTTCCTTTCCTGGATTGAACTTTTCCATTTCTTCGATTAGTTTTTCTAATCGCTCAGGACTTTCGCAAGTCTTGGCTTCTTCATAAAGATCATAGAGCTTTTGTGCTCTAAGCATTTTTATTGGTCGGTTCAGATCAGCTTCTAACTCTTCTTCAGTGATGGACTCTGATGGTTCTACAGAGTTTTTGGTACCGCTGACACTAGCTTCTTTTTTAGTACTGTAGCTTCTTCTGAGAAGATTTCTGTTTATCCTGATATTCTCAGGACCGACATCACTTTTTCTGTGATTGTCAAAATTTAGACTGATTTCTCCAGTCTTTCTACTTTCATAGATTTTAGCTTTTGCGCTTTCTGCAGGTAGCTTCGGACCTGATAATTTCCATTCAATAGGAAAAGTTACTTCATTCCAAGTAACCTTGTGGATCTGTTGTGAATGGTTCTTCTGACTGGTGAGGAACCTAGTAGTGAGACCAGGGATGTTGGAGATCCGTGTCTTTGGTTCTACTGTGGTGCTCATCAGTTTGTAGTATATTCTGTATACTATCGCCAATTCTTGCATATCATTTTTCATTGATATGCCATCTGTCTTGACTCTCAGTCGGAGACAGTGGGCTGCATCCTTCAAGCTGGTTGAGAAATTTGGGAAGCAGTTGAAATATGCCACCTGATTGCACAAAGATGCTTCAAGTGTTCCCAGTAAGCTGGCTTGGAAGTCTGTCAGTCTGTTATCTTGCAGGACACAGAGGACTGAACAGTTGATGCCTTCTCTTGCCAAAAGCTTTATGCCGACTTGGACTGCTCCAATATGCATAAATTGGTACTTTTTTGCTTGCGCTCTGGCAACTTCAGCTGGGGTGATCATCAGGAGATCTGTCTCTCCAGTTGTTGAGGGAGTGGTAAATTCAAGTAATTTGAAGTGATGGCTGTCCATCAGGTCAAATGTTCCCCTTTTGTAGATCTGTTTGAAATCTAGCTTTGGAATAGAGACGTTTTTTACCTCATGCTCGATTTCATTGTATTCAAATTCTTCAGCATTTAGGAGTTGTACTCCTTTCTTTTTCCCGAAGATGCTCATCATTTTGAGAACTCGAGTTTCTTTCGGATTTTCATACCGAATACTAGTAGAACTAGTAGAAGGTTCCAGAAAAATCATGTTTGGAACAGGATTCTTGTCTGGCCTTTCTAATGGTTTGACTCCATTAGCTTTCTTTTTTACTGTAGGCACTTTCTTGTCCTTCAGTATATTTTTCATAGAATCCAGCGTTTTTTGCTGTTCATTGATTTTTCTACTGACACTCGTCAGTTTTTCTTCTTCCATTTTTGGAAGTTCTTTGATATAATCCAGTTTGTTTTCCAACTTTTCGAGTTGGTGGATTATAGAAGGTATTTGTGCTAGATGATTTTGACATCTAGTCAATTCTTGCTGCAGGTTCTGATATTTTTCATCAGATGATTTGAATAGAGAATTTAGTTTCTCTATTATCAAATCAGACATTGTCCCCATCTCAGGGATTCTTTACTGAGCTCTTTCACAAGCTCTGATACCAGTGATTTGCGGATCTAACCAATGCTCAAATAATCAAGAGGTTTTTGTTCCTCTTTAAGAGTATATAAGAGATTTTCGATCTCTTGCTCAATTTGATAGATTCTTGTTTGGAGTCTATAGATGATATCCCAGTAATTGGGAGTTTCTCTTTTAAGATTTTCTCTAAAGGTTTTCAATTTTTTCAATTTTTCTTTTTCTTTTTTCAATTCTTTAGATGTAATATTGCAGATAGCAATCAGCTCAAGTCTGTCAACAATTGAAATTATGAATAGTAAAGTGTACTGTTTACCTTTGAAATAGAGGATGAATTCTAACTACTGCATTTATATTTAAACAAATAAAAACAAGATGGGCCCACCACGTTCCGTCAAAATTAACAGACTATATAAGGTAAACATGTATGCAGAGGAACAACAAACAGAAGTAGTAGGAGAGGAGAGAAGGAAAAGAAATAAGGGTAGTATGGTCTCTTCATGGCAAAGATTGAGTTGGTGGTAAATAGTTTTGTGAAAGTGTAGTTCCTGGTAAATTGCCTATTTAGCTTAATGAATACTGTTTTTTTTTTCCTTCTTTTTTCTTTTTTGCTTGGTAAGAGTTCAATATTGTTATATAAGGAGATTTGGAATTTTGTAGTAAAATAGCTAATTTTGGATTATTTTAGAAATGAGTAAGTCTTAAAATTACTTTCAAGTGTTCTAAAACAACATCGAGTTTTCAAAGAAAAGTCTTTTTTTATTTTATTTAAAGAGGATCAAAGGATTTCATTCTTACCTCCATGATGACTCGAACTCAGGACTTGGATCTTAGATAGTAGACGCTTTAACCACTAAACTAACACCACTTCGTTATTAACTTTGTTTTAGAAAATTCTTAAATAGACAACATTTGTTAGTTATTAACTTTATGTATACTAGCCTCTTAACATACGCTTACGTGTGTGTCAAATTGTCAATTGGCTCTAAATATTTTATTTTACTTGACAATTGTGTATTCCAAAATAATAATTTTTATTTGTTTATTTATTTTGTCTGAAAAAAATTATTTTCTTTAGATAAACTAGCTTTTCATCAATATGAAATGATAAACTGAAATTGCAGTTGTTGAAGCACGTAGTGCTCCCACGATCAAATGCACTTTTTTATTTCAACGTGCCTCATGTTAATTACTGTTATTTCCTCATATATATTAAATTTTAGATTTTTTGTGTTTAATTAAAGAAGGGCAATTTCAGGTATTTTGAAAATTTAACCTTAGCTTAATTCATACTTCTTCTTTTTTCCCCTTATTTACAGATTCTGCCTAATTTGAAATCACTCAACTTAGAAAATTGCGATGCTGTAACAACTTTTTCAGACTTCTCTAGATTCCCAAACTTAGAGGAGTTGAAAATAAGATACTGTCGAAAAATTGAAAAGTTTGACATTGTGAAAGAGATGAAATCCTTAAAAAGGCTGGATCTAAGCGGTACTGCAATCAAAGAATTGTCTTCATCAGCAATCGGATATCTCATTAATCTGGAGCAGTTAACTTTATCAGATTGCTGGAAACTTAAACATGTGTCGTGCAAGATTTTTGAGTTGCAACATCTACAGCTTCTTGACGTCTCGTTTTGTACAAAGCTGGTTACATTTCCAACAAAGTCAGAGCTTTCAACGGGATCGACCAGTTTATTACAGGACAAGCACTATGCTCCATTATTCGTCAATTTGGGCAATTGCTTTGAACTTGTAGAAATTGCAGAATTTCCGCGAGAAATATATGGCCTAGATGGCTAGATGTGAGTCGCTGCCGTAGATTGGAGAGAATTTCAAAATTGTCAAACATTTTGGAAGGTAGAGAATCAAAAATGACTCCTCGGATGGGGTTGTTAGGTTGCCGTGACCTGTGCCGCAATCTGACTCTTGACGTGGAAAAGGTGAAAAAGAATTTACTGGATGATTCCGGGTTTACGGCTCTGTTGTCTCTCTTTTTCTCATGTCGACAATCTGAGTATCAGGTCTTGTTTTGCGGAAATGATATTTTAAACGAATATATATTGCCAGAGTGGTTCACCTGCCGCATGGATATCGATAGCAGAGTACCTCAAGTATGCAACTTTAGAATTGATTTTCCTGGAAATTTCAAATGGGAGGACAAAGGATTGGCTTTTTCTGCTCTAACTGCTGATCCCTATGCTGTGTTTATTAATGGTGTATCTGTTAAGCCGGAAGACGGTTGTTGGGAATTCTATGGTTTTGTGCGGTTGTACTATATGCCATTCGAAGCGATAATAAAACGGCTGGGTGAGAGTGGGTTACCGCCACCTTCCACGTGTCTGGTTAAGTTTGAATTTGTAACCTCAGAAGACCGCTTGATGGGAAGCTACGGAGTCCACGTAGTAATGCCAGAGGATGAAGGCCTATTTGTAAATGGGGTTGTCCTTCAGGACTGACTCCTACTCCGGGGAAGATGCTGAAGATCGACCAACTGTTTGGTATTAAGTTCTTTATTCAGAGGATGGCATGGTTTCTTGAACTCTTCAGTGGTGGGCACGGCTATGAGCTTTTGGGGCGCCTAATACGATGGTCATTGCCAGAAAGCTTTTGGACTCGAGTGTTTGAATCCCTCTTCACCGACCCCTTCAACCAGTAAGTTGGTTATTTTCAGTGACTTTAGAATGTGTGCAATCTTTAAAATCTGCGAGTCATGGATGTTTTGAATATATATATATGCTATCTTTCCTATGATTTTTAAAGGACCACCGCATATGCACTTGCATTTTACACTCTTCTGTCTATTCTGACTTGGAATATATATCACTGGATGCCGAGATTACTACTTCGCTGCTTCGCATTCATTGTATAGGAATTTTACTGTTGGTTTGTTGGTTTTCCCTCAAATGACTGGGTTGTTTTGAATTGCAACCATTTCATTCATTTTTGCATGTTTCTACCACAATCTCTGGAAAAAAAAAAAATTAGTTGTTTAGCTTATTATTTTCTTCTTCTACTTTTGAATAGTTTATTATTTTCTTTTTAAAAATAAATCTTCTTTCTTAGTGTCAATTTAATGCTGTTCATTATTTTGTGCAGTTCTGGTGAAATCAGAACAAGGCAAGCGATACCTCCACCAAGTAGAGTAATGTCTCTTCCTTGGACGAATTTCGCCAGACACTTGACATTGAAGAACGACTGCGAACGAAACATAAATATAATCAAATACTGACGCTGAGGTAACTTTTTGTTCTTGGTATTAATGACTAGCAACAGTTTTGAGTTTCTATTATCTAAATATGGCTATATTACTATCTCCATGTAGGATGTATATAGTATATACATCAAATGCTGACAAAACAGAGCACATGTCCGATATGCTGCAACAGAAGAAGGAATTTGATGCTGACATATCATAAGGTATTCTATTAAACTTTCCATATGGTGAGAATCTACTATCCATATCTGAACTTTTTATTAGGGGTGGATGCGGTGCGGTTCGGTTTAGTTTGAGGCCCAAACCGCTTTTTTCGGTTGGCCTATATATCAAACCGCAACCGCATTACAAAAGGACTGAACCGATTATTTCGGTTACACCATTTTTCTGTGCGGTGCGGGTCTGTTTCAATTTGGAGCGATTTATTAATTTCAACTAGAAAGAGAATACCAAAATCAGGCTTATTTTTACCTAACATTTTCAATAAGGCATAAATAAATTTTGAATGCATTTAGAGTCCACACAAATCAGCAAATGTCACCCAAATATCAAGCAACTTGCAGAAAGACCATAGCAACTTATTACACACACACACACACACATATATATATATCCAAGGTTTTAAGTTTCTCCGAAACTGCCGAAATTTTCGTAAATTTGAAGTACCGAAACGAAATTCATATGCTATATCATTTCCGTCAGGAGTTTCCCGAAATTTTCTAAAATTTTCCGTACATTTCCACGAAATTCTTAATTTCCGAAATATCTACACACACAAAATATATAAAAAATTCACACCGAAATTTTCTCCGAAATTTCTCTGAAATTTCTGTGAAATTCGTTTGTCACTGACAAAATATGCAATTTTTTTTTTTCAATCAAGTTGAAATTGGATACAACAAAACCCTCTTTGCTTTATCTGCTACCAAAGTTTTACCTCATAAAGTACTTACGGAATTGGATGAAGCTCATAAGGTGGAAGCACATATGGCCTTTTTATCATTTTTCGTCCCAAATGTCGTATGCTTCATACAATAAAACACCATATTGGGCAATTCCACAATAACCGATATATGGATTGCATGTGAGAAAAGATCAACACACATACATTACCCATGTGATGAAGTACCAAAATCATTTCCAAAATTCATGTACTTGGGAGCAGTATTGTATGACACTAAATGGAGCAATTCAACCACATGGATCGAACCACATCATAGTAGTTTTATTACTAATACTTTATATTGCTTTTGTTGTACTTGTTCATTTTCATTCACAGGGTTTTAGTATTACGTCCCTCCCGTTGTATTTTTCTAATTATTAGTGAAAAGGGCGTGATGGCCAAGCCTCCCACTAGGTTCCAGCCATAAAAAAAAATAAAAAAAGTAAATCACATTCACATTGTCAATATACAGAACATTTATAATTACATATAGATAAAAACACTAGTTTCGCAACTTACTATAGTTTAGTTAATTACTCGTCTATATTAAATATAACAATTCTATTATTTATATATAATTTTAGAGAGGTTATATTGTAAATAGGTTTATTATAGGTTAGTTTAGTCTATATAAAAGTTTCATTCAAAAATATCATTTTATAAATGCAACTAATGTGATTTCTTTATTTTTAACCGAAATTTCCACCGAAATCGAAACTTTCTCCGAAATTTCCTTAAATTTGAAGAACCGAAATCGAAACCGAAACCGAAATTTGAAACCTTGTATATATCAATGATCAAGCAAACATAGCAACTTATAACAAATTAAAAACCTAATCAAAAATGGATTTCTTATATATTGAAAACCAACATTTCCATCAATAGAGAAATAATAAATAAATAAAATGTAATTAAAATAAATTCGGTGTGGGCTGGTTTAAATCGGGTGTTTTATGACCCGAAACCGCAACCGAACCGCTTTTAGACGGTTCGGTGCTGTGTGATCATAAAACGACATTGTTTTAGTTGGGTGCGATTGCCGAACAGTTTTTTTTGTGCGGTTCGGGTCGGTAACCGCATTTTCGGTACAAAATGCCCACCCCTACTTTTTCTCTTAATTTGCTTATTTATTTAAATGTTGTTGTATGAGATAATAGAATACTAAAGTTACGTATAATGCTGTTTTAGTTGGTGTTAACCACTAGAGATGAAGTTGAGTTGCAATTATCTAACTATGTCATGGCTACCGTTGTTGATTTGTTATCTTCATGTAAGATGGTACAGCTTTTAAAGGGCCAGGAAACCAAACATTGATAAAACAAAAAAAATGTGGGCTAAGATGAGGAAGGAATTTGGTGTTGCGCATTATGGATGTTTCTATCAAACATTAAGCTTACCATAAAGTGGAAATCTACATGTGTCTGAACTTTCTTCCTTTACATATTTTGTCGAGGAGTTTGAATTGATGAGGTCTTGGAATGCTATCCACGTGGAGTTGATAAGGATTTAGGTCGTCTACATGGATAGACTTGGTAAAGTCGATACTAGTAATTTGATGTTAAACTTTATGATTGTGCCTACGCTGAACTTGTTATTATAGTTGTTGGATTTTTTACTAGGTAAATACCCTTATGCTAACATCGGCCTTTACAAGAGTTGAAATGAAGGAACTAGATGGTCCAGATATTGCTGACAGAGTGACAGGTAGCTGCTTCTTACTGAACTCTGTATAAAGTTAGGTTGGTTGAGTGATTTGTGTTCTTAGTTGACATTTGTGTTTTCTCAGGGCTATTAGCATCTCAGACCAAGTGGATTATCTACTTAATTGGCAAGCATGTATAAAGGTGGGCAAGTACTTTCAAAGAGGAGTTTGGATTCTTGGTAGTTTTGCTGCAATGGACACATCCATATGTTGATTAAGTCGGTTCTTTTTATGTAGTTATGTAACAACATCACTCTCTGTCTTGTAATTAAGATAGCCAGTTCCTCTTTGGCTTTAATGGTTAAGAGGGTAAACAGGTTGTCCGGTCCTCTTGGCCTATAATGTAAAAGTTACTTGGTTGGCATTACGATTAGAGACGGTCGAGTGCTACAGTTGCTATTGTCTGATTATGTCAATTCTCTTACCTTCATGTAAGATGCAACATACAGATTATTAAGGCCACGGATACTTGAAGTTGCGAAAACAAATAAAATGTGGGCTGATATGATAAGGGATTTGGTGCTGAGACTAGTTTGGGGTATATATTCTATAGCTCTTTGGTTTGAACTTACCGGCCATATCTTTTATAAATTCTCTGAGGTGGATTCTAATTAACAAGCTTGTCATGCAAGTGTGACAAACTATG
>LYNE01005354.1:2986-24746 GCA_001662545.1 Rosa x damascena
TTTTTTTTTTTTTTGAGGAATAGAGAAGATTTTATTACTAGATACGATTGAAATTGTACAAGAGGGCATCCAAGATGAAATCTAGAGCACTAAAGAACCATTCAAGATGAACATTGAATTCAAAACTATAGTTAGCCAGCCTATGTGCCACAGTGTTAGCCTGGCGAGGAACATGTGAGCGTTTTAAGTCCACACTGGCAGCTAGCAGTCCTTGTATATCCACAATCAGTGCACCCAAAGGAGATAGGTCTGGGGTTAAAGAATTGATAGCCTGCACTACAACTAAAAAATCACTTTCAATCGTAGCACAAGTAATACTCAACAATCCTAGCCCATGTTTCAAGGCAAGCAACTTAGCATGTAGTGGTGAGCTAACAAAATCCATTCGGACCAAGAAGCCAGCAAGGAACTGGCCATGAGAGTTCCTGATCACACCTCTTGTACCACCATACAGAACAGAAGCTAGGAAAGCTCCATCTACATTGATTTTCAAACACTCCTCTTCTAGGGCAACCTATACTTTATGGGGGTTTGGGCAGACGGTGTGGATTAACACTAGGAGAGCAGTTAACCTGTAGATATTCCTCATGCCAAACCATAGCCTTAGCCACCAGAGTAGCACTAGTTTGAGCGTGATCACTCCATAGCTTGTCGTTACAGTTTCTCCAGATACTCCAAAGCAATACTAATAACTAATCAAAAACTCCTGGAGATAACGACAAGACTCGATCTAAAATCCAATCTTCCAGCACAAGGATGACATGGGAATAGAGAAAGGTGGAGCACTAAGAATCTCATACGCAAAACTACAATGGCAGAATAAGTGCTCTAAAGTTTCCACGTGAGTAGAACACATAACACACTGCATGGTAGCCATGTAGCCCTTCGAGGACAAAGCAGTCCATGTGGGAAGCAAATTGTGAATTGCTCTCCAGCCAAAGATGGCTACTTTGCTAGGTACTTGTGCTTTCCACAAAGCTTTCAATACAGGACCATATGGATCTCCCGTCGAGGCTGAGGCAAGTATATTACCAAGAGAGAAGTCACAGGCTATTTTGTATGTTGACTTGACCGAGAAGTAACATTTCTTGTCAAGCTTCCATGCAGGCTTGTCTCTTTCAAAGCGCCCACTTAGAGGGATCAACAAGACTTGTGCCACTACAGAAGGTTCAAAGCAGGAGTGAATTGCAGGGATATCCCATGATAACGAATCATGATTAATCAAGTCAGAGACTGTCTTAAAAACCAAGTCTGAGGGTCGAGATAAAGAGTAGTGAGAGACATTAGGTATCAATCATCTTCTCAAATTCTAACAGATTGGCCATTGCCAATATGCCATAGCAAGCCTTCTTGCAAGATCAGTCTTGCCTCCATTAGACTCCTCCATGAGTAAGAATGTCAATCGCCCATATCAGCTGTAAGGAAAGATCCAAACGGATAATACACTGCTTTGAAAACTCTAGCCACCAGAGAATCTGGGTTTGAAAGTAATCTCCAACCTTGTTTCGAGAGCATAGCTAGGTTGTGTGAGTGCAGATGTTTAGGGATGCACATCCTCTCCCATACCTCCAATGAATTTTCCTTTTATCATCTGTACTTCCCCAGAAGAATTGACAACAAAGTTGCTGTAATTCATCACACATGGACTTAGGTAAAGCATAGTATTTCATTACATAGTTAGGCAAAGTCTGGGCCATAGCTTTAATAAGTAGTTCTTTGCCTCCTAAGCTCAGGATTTTTGATCGCCAACTAATGAGTTTCTTGGATAATCTCTCCTTCAAATAGGCAAAAATGACCTTCTTATTATGTCCGACATGGATAGATAAACCCAAGTACAAGCCATGCTCTTTAACACACTGCACTCCGAGTATAGTGGCTAAAGAAGTCCTGACTCATTGACTAACGTTACCACTAAAAACAACACTAGACTTCTGTAAATTAATATGTTGGCCAAAAGCTCGTGCGTAGATAGAAAGTACCTGTTTGAAAGCTTGACATTCACGGCTCGAGGCTTATCCAAATAGGAAGCTATCGTCTGCAAATAAAAGATGATGAATAATAGGAGCTGTAGGAGTCATATTAAGACCTTTGATGGTACCATTCTAAACACGAGAGGAAATAAGTGCAGAAAGTCCCTCTACGCATAGAATAACAAGTACAGGGATAAGGGATGTCCTTGTCGAATACCCCTCGAAGGCAAGATAAAACCCGTAGGTGAGCCATTGAACAAAATAGAACAATTAACTGACTTAACTGTTGAGAGCACAATGTCCACCCAACCTCAACAAAAACCCATCTTGAGCAAAATTGCCTCTAAATACTTCCATTCTAGCCGATCATATGCTTTGGAGATGTTAAGTTTTAAAGAAAAAAAAACCCTCAGCCTGCCTATGAAGTTTCTTCATGAAATGAGCTACTTCTGTTGCCACCAAGGTGTTATCCGATATGAGTCTACCCGAAACAAAAGCGCTTTGAAGTGAAGAAATAATGTGAGGAAGGATCGACTTGAGTCTGTTAGCCAGAACCTTGGAGGCAATCTTATACACCACGTTACACAATGCTATAGGCCTTAAATCTGAAGGAAGTTTAGGGTCCTTAATCTTTGGAATGAGAGTAAGATAAGTAAAATTGGACTCTTGAACAATCTGACCCGTACTCAACACCTCTCGAACTTCCATGCAAACATCTCTTTCAACCACATTCCAAAATTTCAGAAAGAAGCAAGGAGACATGCCATAAGGACCCACCGATTTAGAAGGATGCATTTGAAATAATGCCCGCTTAATCTCCACATCCGAATAAGGGGCAGTAAGATTTGAGTTCATTTCTGCAGAAACCCTAGGTTGCAAGCACTCTAGTATCATGTTAAGTTCCTCAGGATCAGACCTACCAGCTTGAAAGATCTTCTCATAGTACTGTATCAAAATTTCTACAACTTCCTTAGGTTTGGAACACCATTGGCCTTCTTCATTAGTAAGACCTTTAATCCGGTTCCAGCATCTATGATTTGAAGCTCTTCTATGGAAAAAAGGAGTACTACGGTCGCCTTCTTTCAACCATTGAACTCTAGATCTTTGTCTCCAATAAGTTTCATTAGCGGTAAGCAACTCATTTAAGCGAAGTAGTAGCGCTTTTTGTTCATCAAAATGTCCATTCTCAAAACCATGCTTCATCAACTCCTCCAGTTTACCTTCTATCAATTTCATTTTAGTTTGCCGCTGTTGGAAAACTCCAGAGTTCCAACTCATAAAAAGTTGCCCTGTATGTTTGATCTTCCTTCCAACCTGTAACATGGAGTCACCTAAAGTCGGAAGCATCCATCCTTGTTCCACCACCTCAGAACACTCAGGATGAGGTATCCACATCTCCTCGAACTGAAAGGATCGAGGCCTGCGATGCAAAATAACCGGTTACGGATTGACTTCTACTAGGATAAGGCAATGATCAGAGTGACTAAGAGGGAGGGTGATAACCCTAGAGAAAGGGTATAATTCTCTCCATGAAACTATTTGACAAGCTCGATCAAACCCCTCCTTGGTGAAACGATTAGACCACGTAAATCGAGCTCCAACGAAACCCATGTCTATCATATCGCAATCCATAAGTGCTTGTCTGAATCTGTTCATCTGGATTTCACTATGAGGAGGACCTCCAGATTTGCCAGCATGGCTAAGTATTTCATTGAAGTCTCCAGCTACCAGCCAAGGGAGATGGAGTTGAGAGGCTAATAATCGAAGGAGATCCCAAGTAATGGTACGATTAGCTGCAGTAGCGACTCCATAAAGACCGGTAAAACGAAAAACACCTTTAGATCCTACCACCCCTACCTCAGCATCTATATGATTAGGAGAACACGTTCGAAGACGAACTGGAGTTTCATTGAGCCAAAACAACACCAGTCCACGACAATCATCATCTTTAGGAGCACACACGACTCCATCAAAGCCAATTTTACGACGCACAGTCGTTAACAGATCCGGCAAGGCTAGGATTTCAGAAAGAAAAACCAGGCTAGGGTTTTGCTTCCTGACAATGTCGACAACCGCATCTTGGATCTCTATATTATTCAAACCTCTGCAGTTCCAAGCAAGGTTCTTGAATTGCTGCATAGGATGGAAAGGATTATCGACTCCACAAGGCTAGGGTTTGCTAGGGTTAAAAGGGTTTCTCCTATTGTGTTTCGATGATAAAAATAATTAGAAGATTTGTCCTTAATTTTTTAAAAACAAAATGTGGATATTTTATTGTAAGAAATCTAATGTAGAAATGAGTCATTACAAAAAAAAAAAAAAAATTAAAGATGAACTAATTGCAACAAAACCAATGCATAAGAGACAAATAAACAACAAGCACAGAGGAAATTTGAGACTTGCACTAAATGCAATAAAAATGAGTATAATTTTGCAACTAAACTCATTAAAGAAACAAAGATTACAAAAATATCATGCAATCGCAGTGTACACCACCAACTTATTACCGAAGAATGATCTATATGAAACCGCTACCTTTATAAACATCTAAGAGAATCGCAATTGAAATGAGAACTTCCGAGGATATAAATTGTGTATAAACAATTCTCGAAATAAAGTTATCTGAGAGACAATTACCAAACCACAATAACTTAATATAAGATGATCTAAGTGATCAAGACCAAACTTGTCCTCTAGAAGAATACCTAAAACAAAAGGAACTAATCCTAGAACAACATTTGCATGGACCAAAGTAATTTGATAAACTCTTATATGATGTTACAATTGTTGCACCAAAGCAAAGACATTGCTAAAGAATTGGATTTGACATAAGATCACAAAGTGAAGATGGATACATCAAAGATAAAATAACAACGATAACCAATATAGGGAAAATTGTTCAATTTCAGATTCACACAATTTTAAAACTCGTCAACATCCATGATCATGCTAAATAAGAGGAAAAAAGGCGAGAGACGATAATGCCAAGTAAGTCAACACCTAGAGAAACTTTATTGTGGGTTGAAACCCTTGGTAAAAAATTCTCACACTACAAGCTCTTGTGAACATGTTCAAAGTGTCATTATAAGCCAACTATTGATTGCAAAACTTAATAATAGAACATCATTTTAAATAGGAAATGTAATAAACATCGAAAATTGTGCTAATGATTACGTTATCTAGCTTAATAATCCAAAAAAGAAAATTTGATTGTATTTGCAGATATAAATAAAATAGGGAAAATTTCATGAATAGTACCTGAAGTATGGCCCACTATTAATTTCAGTACACCAAGTTCCAAAATATAAACTTTGGTACACGAGGTTTCAAAACTGACCCAGTATACATACACGACGTCAATGACGCCGTTAGTTTGGTGCCAACTGTCGTATTTCAAGGGGTAAAACGGTCTCTTCACATTTTTTTACTCTGAGCACCTAGCTATCTCTCTTCTTTTGTTCTAGGCACCCAGTTCTCTTCTCTCTCTCTCTCTCTCTCTCTCTCTCTCTCTCTCTCTCTCTCTCACTCTCTCTCTCTCTGTCACAAAGGGAAAGTTAGGCCTTTGTATGGTGTTACAGCTGAAGGAGATGAGTTTAGAGATGGCAATCTGGTTGCCATCTATTTTGAACCAAATCCAGAGATACAAATAATAAAGCTTCTATTCTACAATATTCAAGCCATCATCAAATTCTCAATCTTTCTCCACAGTTCCCATACAAAAGCCAAAAGTTTGAGCAAAACCCAGTTAGCCACCTCTGACCTAACCTGATAGGATTTTTCGACTCATGCCACCATTTTCGGCTATATGTTGTTCTGAAAGCTCAACGACCCCGAAATGTCATGCAAATCTTCTTCTAGCTGCCAATACCACACGCACAGAAAGAACCCAAATCGATTTCAAATGCAAGTCAAAGAAACCTTCTGACCAAATCACATATTTAAACCCTCTCCACTCTTCACTCCCAACTAAAAGCCTTGCTGGGTTTCCTTCCTTCCCTCTCTCGAGCTCCCCTCCTTCTCTCGCTTTCGGACTCTCTCGACCCGACCCTCCATGGCCATGGTTGTGGCCTCCTCCTCCTCGGATAGAATCGAAGTCACGCCGCAGCAGCAGCAGCACCCCGTCATCGAGCCCTCGCCGTCCAGAGTCTCCACCGACTCCGATGCCGCATCGTCCTCACCGCTCGTCTCCTGCTCCGCTAACACACCTGATCGCACTGATCCTTCATTTGCTTCTCCCAACGCCGATCAGGTCTCCCAGTCTTCTTCTTCTTCTTAATTCACAGTGTTCTTGTTTTGGAAACTTTGTGTTTGGAAATTTATGCTTTCCAATCCAATTGGATTTTTCACACTCTCGGGGCCTCGACGAAGTGGTAGAGGCTGGGGTTGTCAATGTGGTTCGGAAGAGAAGAGAGAGGAAACACGTTGGCAAACGAAAAACCAATTTTGCCCTTCATTATGTGTGTAATGGCATGTGGACTGACGGAGTCATTGACGTCGTGTACGTATATTGGGTCGGGTTTCATATTTGATGTACCAAAGTTTATATTTTGGAACTTGATGTACTGAAATGCATAGTGAGCCTTACTTTGGGTACTATTCATGAAATTTTCCCAATAAAATATGATCATCATGTACATGAAAATTCTTGAATTTTCTTTGGTCCCCAAGGTCATAGTATTGAATGAAAACATGGGAATGTATTGCTAATGAGTGTTTAAGTACATGAAAGATTGGTTGTATTTGCAAACAAAAATATATACGACAATCATGTCCATCAAAATTCATGAATGTTCTTTAGTTCTTTAGTCCAAAGTATTGAATGCACACAAGAGAATGTATTGCTAATAAATGGTTAAGTACATCATGACAAATTTCTCTACAACAATAATAGGATAAAGGCTTGTTTGAGTTTACTTTCCGGATTACCAAAAAAGATTTTAAATTAATTAAAAAATTGATTATCACTAAAATAATGTTTGTAGAAAAAATGAAATTGCGTCTTTAGTGAGTTCTATAGGCATTAGAAAGTGATTTTCAGAAACACATGACAAGTGCTTCCTCATAGAAAATAGTTATTTGCAAAATTTTAAAAGCAACTTCAAGTCTTTCAGACAAAATCCCTGACATACCCAAAAGATTTGACTATATATATGATTTGGTTATGATATTAATCCCATTACTACTTTCTATTAGGAATACTACATGACAACAAATTCTTCTATTTTGTTGATTGAGGCTTGCCTAATGAGTTTATCACTAATACTATACTAAATAAATAACTTGTGAGTTTATATTACAATTTCTATGCAATTGAACTTCTTTGTCCCACAAAATTTTGAATTAATTAACATAGACTGAACTAATGGTCAACTAACCATTAATATAACTTACATCACTACCATAGATAACATTATAAATTTTGGGTAAAAAGATCAAAAAGTGGTCTCTTACTTTTCAAAATATGATGAATTTCTTATTCCACATGCATACATAGAGGCACGTAAGTTTTGTGCATGCATATATGTACCAACTCATAAATATGATTAATGCATGAAACGTATAAGTTGAGTTAATTGAATTACTATTTTCATGAATTAATATAAATTAATCAAATGTAATACCTTTTTACGTAAATATATATAGGTTCTCCACTTTGGAGAAATGGACCACCAGAAAAGCCAATATTGTGCAATGCATGTGGATCTCGGTACCGGTTAAAGGGAACTCTGGACAACTATGCTCCTAAGCATGTACTCCAATCTCTTCGAAGAACAAAACAAACTCATATTGGTACGTATTATATCAATTATGTTCCTACATGTTACAGAGAATAGACCTTTTGACATCAACTTATTCCTTGCATAGATATAGACATTACATGTATGGATTATTAGTATTTGTTCTTCTTACTACTAAATATGCAGGTGTTGTTCAACAAAATATTGGCAAGACTTGTATTCCTTTGAAAAAGAGGTCAAAGATGACACACAAAAGTACTTTTTCAATCGAAAGTCTTCGAAAGGACCTCAGTTACATTCTAAAGTATGACGAGAAATTTTCAAATGTAAGATATGAGTCAACAAACGATGTGCTAATTTATAATGTAAAGAATCCTATTGTAGTTGGTAGTGAAATAGGTCTTGGAGTTGTTCTCCTTAACTCACCACCATTAACTGCTGCCGAAGTTGCTGAGACCTCAGATGAAACCAGTAGCTAGTTATGGATGGGAAGAATAAAGGTTCTTAGTTTTTGATATAATAATAGAGAGTCATTCTCATCCTTGCTTACAAAAAAGTAAACTCCTTTAGCTCTTTGACTCTTTATATTCGTCCTTTTTCAAGTTTCCTTTTCTTATGTATTAAGTTCATTCAATTTTTTTTAATTATTTTTTTTTTTAGAAGAATGACTTGAAGTACATGATCTATCATGTATTTTTAACTCAAGGTTTTATTTCTCAAATTTTTTTAATATTATTTTCTTGAGAAGAAAATGATGATTTTTTTCTGTGTGGGTCTTGTAAACATACTATCATGGATTAGTGCTTTTTTCCATGACATAAAGTTCTAAGTTTTGTAACCTCGCTTGGTGTAGCCGCAGAATCAGCATTTTATAGATTATAGGGAAAATTTCGCAAACAGTACACCAAGTAAAGGCCACTAATAATTCTTATACACAAAGTTTCAAACCAAACATTTCAGTACACGAAATCTAAAACTCGACCTACTATCAGTACACAACGTCAATTTTTGACACCAAAATGTCCATTATGCCCTCAATTCTTTTTTTTTTTTAAATAAATTTTTTTTCCTTCGTTTTTATCTCTTTCTTCTTTCTTCTTTCGGTCTCACTCCCTCGCTTCCAACGCCGCCTTCCTCACCTCCACGCTCACTCCCTCGCTTCTAACGCCGCCCTTGCGAGGTGAGCTTTTCCCGCCGCCTCCACGTGGTTGAGCGGCGTGTCTCGGCCCAGCCTGGGTTTCCGGCCCCGTTTCTTCGGCGCACTTTTCATCTGGCAGTCGGAATCTGCGAAGTCTGGGTTTGGTTCGGAGCTCCGTTCTTCTTCTTGCTAGAACCAAAAACATGTTTCTTGTCGTCATTGTACGAGCTGTGATCCTCTTCCTGCACGCTGGCAATGATGCCGATGTCAAAAATGGAGAAGTTCCAGTTGATGAACTAGAGCAGTCTTGTTTCCGGGTCGGGCTGATCCGACTCGAACAACGACTTGGCTTGCTGGATCAACCCCCAGTTCTCTCTTATCAAACCAGAGGAACCCATTTCAAGAACACCGGAGGAAGTTGGGATGCAGATCAAGGTCTCGATCCCGTGGATTTGGGCCTCTTTGGCTCTCTCGCAGTTGTTGAACTGAAGCTCGTCGGCCCCGCTCAGCCAGATTGAGGTCCCGGAGCCGAAGGCCTTGCCGGAAACAGAGCCGTCCCCAACAGCGAAAGATCGAGTGAGGGAGTGAGCCCGAAAGAAGGAAGAAGAAAGAGATAAAAACGAAGGAAAAAAATAATAGAAAAAAAATTATTAAAAAAAAAAAGAATTGAGGGCATAATGGACATTTTGGTGTCAAAAATTGACGTCGTGTATTGATAGTGGGTCGAGTTTCAGATTTCGTGTACCAAAATGTTTGGTTTGAAACTTTGTGTATAAAAATTATTAGTGGCCTTTACTTAGTGTACTGTTTGCGAAATTTTCCCTAGATTATATGACCATTTAACCAAAAGTTTGTTCATCAATAACTCTTATGTACATTTAGTGCATATATGAGATACATTAACATTCTTATGTAGAGTAATTTATTGTGGGATCTGTGGTTTTTGATCAAACAAGCTCGAAGTAACTTAGAAAGGTCGCCTATACTTTTTTGTGTTGATGGAGAATGTATATGTTATGATCTTGACTGCTCCACATAAACAGTACAAAATAATTTTTTCTTTATTTTCTTAAACACACACACATATACAATGCAATCTTTGTTGCGTCCTCCAACAGAGAGAGAGAGAGAGAGAGAGAGAGAGAGAGAGAAGGTGAGCTAGAGAAGAAATAGCTCAAGTCAGTCAAGTGGGTCATTTTTCATGGATAAACAGAAACTTAATTGTTACTCAATTTGGTAGTTGAATAAAAAAAACAAAAAATCACAAATAATCACTGAGTTTTGACTCACTCGACACTTAACTCATTAGTCACTTTAGTCATTGCCATCAAATTCACCATTAAAGTTCTATATTTATAACAATATGTCAAGGGTACCTTTGCCAAATCATAAATAATTATTTATAAACTATTTTTTAATTAAATATTATCTTAACCATTTATCAGTACGATGCAACCATTTCCAAATAGCAATACGTACTCGAGTGAGGACGCAACTCCAGTCCTGACTCTGATCTCTTCAAGCATTGTGGATCTCACCTCCTTATAACTAATACCCAATTGCAGAAAATGCCCAAAAGGAAGACAGACAATAGACTCGTTGAAAGAAAATGTCCAGTACCATTTGGTCTAATGGCATAAGTCCCCCCTTTATAAGTGGGAGGTCATGAGTTCGACTCACAATAAACTAGTTGTTGTATATGATTTGTTTATTTGATCAAAGAAAAAAAAAAGGAAAACGGACAAAGCTTATGTCTTGAACAAGACCAAATACCTTGCAAAGCTAAACATTAGTGAGGCTAGAAAAGTTATTTTGAAAAATGGTGAAGGAATATTATAGAAGCAATGTCATATGAATTGTGTTGGTTGTGAACTCTTTGTCTTCTATCATTCAAAAGAAGATTTGGAAGATGCTTCTTTCATTTTATTGTTGACAGTACTCTTAACAAAATTGCTATTGAAACCAACCCACATGATGCTCCTGTCAATCCTGTTCCACCTTGTATATCACAAAAAGATGGAGGACTTGTTCATGTAGCTATAGAAGTGAAAGATCATGCATAACACTCAACAATCACAAATTTCAATGCAGATGATGTTAGAGTTACTGTTCCTACACCTACAGCTCGAAAGAAGCAAATAATAAACTTATAGAGTCTATGGAAAAGTGTTGGGTCTTAGACTAAGTTAGACGATTCTTCAAAGAGGATTGAATAATGTTACAAATCAAAACTTATTGTGGCGGAAGATTTGTCTGCTAGACAAGTATATGAGAAACTTTTGGAGGTTGTAAAACCTTAAGGCTATAATATTCAAATGATAAATGTGTTAGTTGAACCTTCAAGGCTTCATATTAGTTTTGTGTTAGATGTGATTGTTGTAGTGCAATGCGAAATTCAGCTATACAACCTGAGTCAATTTAATGATAACTCCCATTTTTAATTTTTTTTTTTTTTTAAATCAATTCCAAATAGCAGCTTGGACCTTGGGTGGTCAAGCAAACCAATGAAGATGTTCTTCATCCACAATTCCACATCAACAACCAGAAGATAAAAAGCATGAGAAGACCAAAGCTCATAATTACTATAATTCACAGGCAGAACCAAAGCTTCTACCTTGGTTAATTCCATAGAAACATAAAGCAAGTGACCATGAGATGAGAAATAGATTGAGAACAAGTCTGGCTCGGCCTATACGCTGCGGTTTGGAGCAGTTTCCATCCAATTTTGGTGATTGAGTGAAGAAGGAAACTGGGTTTGATTTGAGAATGGGAATTTGAAGGCAGGGAAGTATTTAGGACTGAGTTTGAATTAGAATTGGTGCTCGAGTTTGTGAGTTGGAATCACTGGAAAAGCTAGAAGGTGCCATTTTTCTAAGATTTATTATGTATTATTTATTTTTTAGTAAGAGTTAACAGAGTTTGTGAGCTGAAAAAGGGTGTTACGTTAGTGATTACGTGTCAAATTGTTATTGGTGGGACAAGATTGGGATATGGAGTTTCGGGACAGATGATTTCCTTCCCATTTGTGAAGCACTAAAAACAATTTGCAATATAACTGAAGTTTCAAGCGACTGTCTCTAGTGAAGACTTAATAAGAACTAAGTGAGGATTTTCAAATCAATAGTTGGATGAGTTATAAGTAAACTTGTTAATGGATCATATTTTGATCCTATTCGGTTCATATCGTTGTTAATGGACGAGTTTGGATTTGATAATTTTTCCGTTAATCCGTTAAAAATCTAGATCAGTTAACTTATCCGTTAATGACTTGGTTCATGTATTGTGGTTTGCTGTGTCTATCACTGAAGTGAGACTACATATGCTTTGCATATAAGTGACTCGTCATAAATTTGGTTCCTCCAAACGTTAGAGTAATATGAACAAAACCAGGTAAGCCTTACATCACATAATAGGGTTTAAACAATTTTATATACTCAACTTCGTAGATAAAAACATTAGCTATAGAATAACAATACAAAGGAATAACAATTGGCATACGTACCTTTATACTACATTTTGAGCATTGTAAATTAAGTATGGAAAGGGCTGCTCACCGAAAGGAAAATTTTTAACAGACAAGTAAATCTGATGGGTGAAAATAAATGTACAGTTTTTAAGTTATTATGATTTCATGTAATACCCCAGAAATTAGTTATTAATTTTTTAGTGTCTTTTGGAAATTATTTTGTTGATTGTTGTGCGATTAGTTGGTTCGAGGGTGAAGTAGAAGAATTTCGGACGAATATTTACTCAAAAAGCTTTATTTTCAAGGGGTTAAGGGTTGACTTTTTATACGTTAGGATTCTATGAAAATGTCCTTCACGAAAATTGTAGAGCTTGTCGATGCGAGTTCGTAGACATGCGGAACGTGAAAATCAGAGTTCGTATGAAGAAGTTATGGTCATCGAAAAAAGTTTCCATTTTAGTTCAATAGGAAAAAAATCCAAAAATTTCATAAAATACCGAAGTTTCCATTTTTGGAAAATTTTCACTCTCTTCTCTCTCGAGCCGTTATTGGGGACAAATTTTTCGTCCTGTGATTTCTCCCTCCTCCGACCACCAATCAACGTGCCACTTATCCCATTCTCTTCGCCTCACTCCCCTCTCCAAGTCTGTGGCAGCTTCGTCGCCTGGGTAGAGCCACAGACGGCGTAGCAAGGGCGGAAAGAAGAGGCGGCACTGCAATCTAGGGTCAACTTGGAACTCTCAATTCCGGCCACATCAGGCGGAGTTTCTTGGGGGCATTTGGAGCCCAGAGGACATAGAAACTTTCCCCTAGGGTCGCATGCAACGATTCAAAGTGTGGAGGTCAAATTTTGAAGATTGGGATTCTAGGGTTCATCGAGTTTTAGAGCTTTCGAGGTAAATTCTGGCCATATGGCGTCGATTCAGAGGTTGTGCTAGTTATGAATGTTGATGTATGTGTTGAGAGGAAGAGTTTGCCATAGGTCTCGCCGCCCAATTCGGAGGTTGACAGTGGCGCTGCCACCGTCTGTGGTGTCATTTTCCAGCGGTGTCGAGCCATTCCAGGAGCAGTTCGTTGCTCCGTTAGCCTCCATTTGTTGATGCAAACATGTGGGTATGTTTACTTTTGTGTTTGCTTGAGCTTTGGTTGAGTTGGGTTAATTACAGTTTCGGTTCGTTCGGTTTTCGATCAGTGAGGATCCGACCCATGGATCGTCCTCTTGTTTGGGCGGTTTGATCCTAGAAGTGTTTTGGAGGACTTAGGTGGTCTCTGATAGGGTTTCGTCTCAATTAACATATCATTCAGTTTATAGTTCACGTGTTTCAAACTTTAAAATGATTCTGTCCTTTGTCCTCTATTGAGTGTGACCTTGATGTGATTAGGTGATTGACGGAATTGTGTGAGTGGAGTTTGGATGATTTTGTGTTTGTCTGGGTTTTTGTGTGAAGACGCAGCAGGATATAGAGGTGAGTAAATCTCACATTGTTTTTGGTGATAGTTAGTAGAATAAATTGTTAGCTGGAAAATTAAATTTGTTGCAAAATAAATATTTGTTTTAAATTATATGAACTAGATCGTCAACGGTTCATAGGTAAGTAAAAACAAGGATTTGTTACTGTTTGAGTAGACTGTGAAATATAGTTGGAACTGTCTGGTGAAGTGAAAAACATTGTTTTGTGTGATTTTATCATTATTCGGTTGAGAGGTGATTTTGAAGAAAATAATTGAATTTGAAAAGGGAAAATGAAGGTGTTGTTAGATTTGTGTTTTGAAAGGAATATGTACGATTTGTTTAAATGTTGCGGTGTGAAATCAATATTTAGAAAATGTTTCGTTATGATTTTGAGGTTGTTGGAGATATAAGGAAACAGTAATTGAGACGATCAGTTTGATTATGTTATTGAGATTTGGGATTGTATTTTGTGTTGTGTGATTAAATAAATAGTATGGTATAGTCAGACCTGTGTGGCAGAACTAGTGTGGTGATCTGTGTGACGATTGTTATGAAAAGGATATGGATTATTGTTGAGTGTTTGATGTTTGAGATTGTTGATGTGGTGTTTGGTGTTATTAGTAAATGAATGGTATTAATTTCTAGTTTATTTTTATTATTGACTTGCTTGTTTTCTTTCGTAATCGCTTGAACTAAATTATATGCAAGGATTACTGTTTTCTGAATTGATTGGTTTTAATGTAATCTCCTGAACTAAACGACATGCAGGGATTAATATGACTTCTATTGATTGTTTTAATGTAATATCCTAAACTAAATGACATGAAGGGATTACTATGATTTGCTTGATGTGCTTTTGATGTGATCTCCTAAACTAATTCACATGCAGAGATTATTTTTTACTTGATTTTGAATTATAAGTGCTTTACTTTATTTTCGAGAAGTGGTTGTTGAGATTTCAATGATTTTGAAAGGTCACTGAGGTGACAATTATTTGGTAGAGATAAAAGAGCATGATTTTGGATTATTGGAGTTTGAAATGTTTTAAAACGTTACTAAAGCTTGATTGTTAGTTGGACATTTGTTAAATTAAATGCATCAGTTGAGAGTCAGAGCATGTGAGTTTTAAAATTTGAATTAACTTACGAGAGCATGATATGGTACGTAGGATATGAACTTGATGTTTTGTTGTGATAATTATACAATGATTTCGTTAGGTTGAGATGGTGTAAGCATGTGCTTCTTTCTTGTTGTTTTGAGTTTGCTCAGACGAGCTTTCATAAGCTTACCAGGTTTGTTGTTTCAACCCGATGCACTATTCCATGGTGTAGGGGTCTATCCTACAGGTTAGCGTAAACATGTTGGAGCTGTCCCTTGTCGTTACAGTCATGAGTTTAGGAACTTAATTGTTGTACGCACTTGTTAGTCTTCCACTGTGTAGTTAGTGGGGTGGGGTTGTTTACTTATTGAATCGCTATTCAATTTAGTTTGTAAAATTGGTATAATGTAATATAAGACTCTAAAAAATGAGTCTGTATTGACATTGTGGGTTCAGGACATCTTTACTTGCTGGCCTTTAAAGAATTTTTTTCTAGTGTTTTGTATTGATGTCTAAGCCATCACGCCCTGTGGATTTGTATTTGTTTTTAATTTGTGCATGAAATTCAGGGTGTGACATTTCAACTTTTAAATTTAATACATGTGGTTGAGATGCACATAAATCCCTCACAATTCCTTAAAACTGACCCTCAGGTGAGCAAGGCTTCACGTATGGATTCCTAGGCATAATATTAATTTGTACAATTGATAATTTCACATAGGCTTAATAGGCTAGGAGCTCTTATTTAATTGATAACTTCATGAAAGTTAGAATATGTGGCTTTTGTAGTCATAGGAGCTCTTATACAATATGATCACAATTCAAATTCACTTTTGTAGTCATAGTACTCATTGAGGCAATTAATCAGTGTGACTATAATAGAATAAGTATATATGAGATTTAGACTCCTTGATTCCATGAGCGATCATGAGACTCTTTTAGTCTTTCATGGACATGCATTTGGCGATATGAATGTATCAAAGATTTGAAGCAATATGCTTACAATGACATATACAATTTGGGGATTTGACTATAATTATAATAACGTGACAACTTGCCATAAGCCTTTCGTTAATACAACAGCTCTATGTAACACTGTACTTATGCAAAAGTTGTTTCTTAGATAAGAATGATAATCACGTGCCTCTATAAAGATAGAGATTGTGTCATAGTGATTTCAATTTACTAGAATGAACACCCTTTTATACTTTAGGGTTGTAAGGTCCAAATATTTCATCACATTTCTAATATTCATTCGAGTTGCCTCTCTCCAATTTGACCAATAATATAATGTTGTTGACATGTCTAATGAAACGTTGTTCAATGTCAATACACAACCCTTGATGATTTAGGTAGCTACCACAAAAATAGGATATCATCGATGATTATCAATTATAAATCTCACACATTCTATGCATGCATTAGCTAAGCTTATTAATATTAGGTACTCACGCCTCTTATGGGGCATCTATCATCTCTTCTAGGACAACACTCTCATGAATGAATTATTTTGCAAGTATGGATCTTTTACATATAACCTCATGTAGAGTATTATATATAGGACTTGTATGGTTGTCCCTTATAGGAATGGCACAAATCCCCATCAGACAGTCTCTATTGGGTCCATGACCCTAATGGGGGAGAAATTTATGGACAATTGGGGAATAGGGATGGGGATGGGGATCTTGGATCCCCATTTGTTTTCTTTTTTGTTAGGTGTTAATGAAGTTATCAATAGACACCAAAAAAACGGTGCAGAGGCGATTCTCAAAATCATGCATCATGAATTTCAATATTTGAATTTGGGGAAGGTGATCGAAATGGAGCTTAAGGAAGGCAATGTGGTGTTCTTCCTCTTGTAATTCCCTTCTTAATTTAATTTTTTTTATTGTGCTCTATTTGTTTAAATTTTTTTTTTAATATTTTACTTTTTCTTCAGAAAAGAAAAGTTTATTTATTTATTTTAGTTGACAAATTTTTAAAAAAAAAAATTTATGTCAAGTTATTCTCACACTTAATTTAGACCATTGAATATTTTAAAATTTAAGGCCAATTGCATATAAGGCTATTTTTGAATGTTTTTTTAGTCATAGGGCCACCAAATATTTTTTTTCCCTCATAAAGCCATTTGATAAAAAGTTGTGTTAAATTTTAGGGTTTTTGTCCATTTACCCCTTTTCTAAAGATTTTTTTTCCCACTTACCCCATTAAGTTTTTTTAATTCCCTCTTACCCAAAACACTCTAAGGAGGTCTTCCCTAATACCCTATTAAGATTTTTTTTTGTTTTTTAATTTTTTTAATACTATTTTACCCTCACCCCTTTTAGTACTTAGAGAGAGAGAGAGAGAGAGAAACCATAGGAGGCTTCACTGGATCCCGGTCACCGGCCGCTGGATTCCGGTCACCGACAGCCGGAATCCAGTCACCGGCCTCCACCCACCAGACCTTTCTTGAAAACCTCATCGACCGGAAATGTTTATTGCCCCCAATAGACATCTATTACCCCCCAATAGAGGCCATAGACATCTATTGCCCCCCAATAGACGTCTATAAGTCATGCATTGCCCCCAAATAGACGTTTATTGCCTCCCAATAGGACTTTCAGTCGCCAGAATGGGAACTAATCTCCCTAAATTTAGACAAATAAAACTTTGATTAAAGAAAACAAAAGATTATATCAATTCAAAACGTCTATTGTCCTCCAATAGACGTCTATTGCCCCCTAATAGACATTCAAAAAAAAAATTTCCTTCTACCCCATTACTTTTTTTAAAAAAAATCTAATTTGGGCACCCAAGAGCTGGATGTTTCTAGCCGGTGCTTCGCTCTCCAACTCCAAGTTCGTCGTCTTCAGGTAGCTTCGACTGGAGCTCCACCGCGTTCCACTCACTCACTGGTGTTTCTCAGTCACTCAACAACCTCAAGCCAACACAAAATTGAACCAATTGAAACCGTCAAAACCGAAAACCAAATTTGAATGCTTTCGATTGAATCTACCGACTGCGGTGAGAGAGAGAGAGAGAGAGAGAGATCGATGTGAGAGAGAGAACATAGAGAGACAGAGAGGTCGAGGTGAGAGAGAGAGAGGAGGCGATGACCACCAGTCGTTGCCGTCCTTCGGGACCCCCAGCCCAGAGCCCCCTAGACACGAGCACAAGGCACGACCGCATGCCTGAGGTTGCCGAAATTCAATTCAATGCAGCCTGAGGTCGCCATCATGGTGAGGCGGAGATATGGGAAGCCGAAATTTGGTATGGCTTGTTGGCGAGTGGTGCTGGTTCGAGGAGAGAGAGAGAGACAGAGAAACCAGATCGGAGGAGGAGAGAGATGAGGTGAGTGGGAATAGAATGTAATTTATTAAATAGCTTAAGGGTAAAATTGTCAATTTCCTACAAATTGGATTAGTGGGAATAAAAATTTGTTGCTGGGGTAAGTGGGACAATTTTAGCTGATTTTGGTGCTTTGGGTCAAGAACCCTAAATTTGACATATAAAAACGAACATATTATGTAAATGCCACTAGAGTAAAAAGTCAACAATTATTCTCTCTCTCTCTCCGCCGAGGTATCCAGCTAATTTCTAGCAAGGGTCTACGGCCAACCTCTGGCAAAGCTCCCGAAAGGTTTCCGGCAACCATAAAAGCTATTGTCACTAGCAACAAAAGCTACTTTGATGAGATTTCCGACGACCTCCGGCAATGTCACGAAAGCTACTATCACCAGTAACAAAATTTACTGTCACTAACAAAAGCTACGCTCCCCAAAATCAAAAGTTACCATCTCCACCAATAACTATCCCCAACACCAAAATCTACTTTCACTAACAACAAAAGCTACTGTCACTAACACCAAAATTTACTCTCACCAACAACAAAAGCTACTCCGGTGAGTTATCCGGCTCGGTAACAAAAGCTACTGTCACTAGCATCACTCTCACCAACAACCAAATCTACTCCCGTGAGGTCTCCGGCGAGTTTACAAAAGTTACTGTCACCAAAAGAAAAAACTTCTCTCACCAACAAAAAAACTATTGTCACCAATAGCAAAAGCTGCACTCACAACAAGAAAGGCTACTGTCACCAACACAGATTGCTACTGTCACCAACAACAAAAACTACTATAATTACTGCCAAAAGCTATTCTCATAAGCACCAAAAGGTACCACCAAACTGAACAAAAATTACTGCCAAAGACTGAGAAACTATTACCACAGACTAACAAAGTTAGTCCCAACGTCTAAGAAAACTATTACCTACCAATACAAAAGCTACTCAAAAACATCAAAACAACTATATATTTACAATGTTAAATGCTTGAATCACAACTGTCTGATTTCAACAAAACACAACTCCAATTGGACACAAATATTACCAAATTTTCTGAAATCAAGAATAAACCAATCAATAGATATTCACATGCCACACTCCACAACACATACTAACTAAGATAATAACAACATCATAGGTTCAAGGTGTATTTTTTGATTAAGCCATGTCTTGGGATCAAAATTTGAATCCAAAAATCAAACCGACAAATTAACACAAATACAGTAGCATCGTATTATAAACTCTCAACCGCTCAACATGTTTTGAAATGGTACTGTACTTATAGATTATAAAGAAACTATGCAAGAGTAGTCCTTGGTGTAGACACGCATAAACACTTTCAGCCTATCTCTATTCCTCAGCATCTAATAGCTTTGTTCCACCTCATCTTCTTAGAACTTGAGAAACTAATCTATCAAAATCACAAAATTAACTAGTAGTCCTAGACATATTAAGAGAACAAATGCACAAAATCAAACGTCTACTGAAATCGTAATTCTGGAATTGGTGCTCTATTACCTTCGTCTTTCACTGTCCGTCTACTTCTCCAACATTGTAGCTTCTTCCGAGCACAATTGCACATCAAAACTGAGTGAAATGACCTTTTGCAACTTTCTGATCGGAGAGATATAAGTAAAGTAAGGTCTCAGAGAGATCTGAGTTCACCTCTAGTAAGGTAGCTCCAATCAGAGCTTCTTCATCAACTTCTGCACAATTGCATGCCATCATCTTTTGCACGACCTGAAATTCAGCTGTGGAGAGGGGTCCTTTTTCGGCTGAATTGTTTGAATTCCCCAATCCAATTCCGGTAGCCTGAGCTGCGTCCTCCAGGTCATCAACTGACATAAGGCGGTGGAATTAGAGTGGACCAACACCATCATGCCAGCGCCATGAATATCTGTGATCGATGAGAGAGAGAGCACCTTGCCGGTCGTCTCTGAAATTGGAGACGGAGACCAAAGACGTGAAGATCTGTGATCGAGAAGAGAGAGGAATAGAGAGAGAGAGAGAGAGAGAGAGAGAGAGAGACTGTGATTGGGGGGTGGGGGTGGGGGTGGGGAGTGTGTAATACCCTAAAAATTTGCTATCATATTTTTAGGATTTTCCAGAATTAATTCAATGGTTGTTGATATGTGTATGTAGTTCAAGGTTGTAGTGGAAGTATTTAGGACGAATAATTACTCGAAAAGTTTTATTTTCAAGGAGTCAATAGGTTGACTTTTTAGTCGTTGGGTTTCTCCAAAAATTTCCTTCACGAAAATCGTAGAGCGCATCGATACGATTTTGTGGATATGTGGAACGCATAAGAGAAGAGGGGGGGAGGGAAGAAAGAGAGAGAGTGTGTGTGTAACACCCTAAAAATTTGTTATTATTTTTTGAGGATTTTTGGAATTAATTCAGTGGTTGTTGATATGTGTACGTAGTTCGAGGTTGTAGTGGAAGTATTTCGGACGAATAATTACTCGAAACATTTTATTTTCGAGGGGTCAATAGGTTGACTTTTTATTCGTTGTGTTTCTACGAAAACTTCATTCACCAAAGTCGTAGAACGCATCGATACAATTTCGTGGATATGTGGAACGCAAAAAACGGAGTTCATATGAGAAAGTTATGGTCAACAGAAGTTTCTTCTAATTTTTGAAATTACTATAACTAGGGGTTTCTGTTTTTGGAAAATTAGAAATTTTATTTTGGAAACTTTCCAAAACCAGAAAGCTAGCCTCACTCTGTTCTCTCTCCTTCAAAAAACCCGACCCGAACGTGCTGTTCCTACCCGACTCTATCTATGTCGTCCGACGTTTTCCGGCGACGCCACCACCATAGTTCAACTCAGATCGTTGTCACCGTCCTCCCTACAGGCTCAGTTGTCACCACACCTAACCGGAACTAGCAGATCGGAGCACCCAAAGTCAAACCCTTCTGGCCCGATTAGGTTTTCCGATTCCGGTGGTGGCCGGGTCCGATCCTTACCTCATCGAAATACTCTCTTCCTCTAGATCACAACCATACCGGCCTTGAAGGACGATTCAAAGTGTGGTGGCCGGGATCGTGAAATGAAGGTCAATGGTGAAGGTTTCTCCAGCTTGCAGACTTGATTTTGGCCTATCTAGGCTTAATCAGACTTAGCTCCAGGTATTAAAGTTGATTCTCATTGTATAAACTCCATTTTGGACGGTTGGATTGTTGTTGTTTTGAGTTTGGCCACCACCTATGGCGACGCTTGGTGGCATTTCCGGCCATGTCATGGGCAGTTTCTTTCACCTATTACCATCTACTTGTCAATACGAGCGTTTTGATATATGGTTTATAGCATTCAGAGATCATATGAGCACTTTTAGGCGTTTTCGGTTCGCTCGGTTGTCGATCTATGAGGAGCTAGCCTTTCAATCGACTTGTAGCTTTGAAATATCAATTATAGAAGTATTCTGGAAACTTTGGATGGTCTCGGATGAGGTTCCGTCTCAGTTGGCATTACGTTTAGGGTTTTAGTTTAAACAGGGGTTCTAACTTTAATCGCTTTGTATTTCGTGTACTGAGATGAGACCGTATGTGATTAGGTACTTGACGAAGT
>LYNE01005356.1:0-14166 GCA_001662545.1 Rosa x damascena
GCAAAATGTGAGGAATTAACTATTAAAATACCACATTAAAATGCTTCTATCACTTATCGACCAAAAATAAGGAGAAAGCTTTGGTGATTAGTGGGAACAAGGCTGCTCCACTGACTTCGCAAAAGGATAAGACCCAGAAGACCGGTGATGGTACTCCAGCCGATCATGTGGTGTTTACTCAGTACGACAGCGAAGGCGCGGAGAATGTCTATCATGAGCTCCCAGACAACTACTACGGCATTGACCAGACAGGCAACCCGGTTAAGATAACGGCGTTGGTAAAGGATATACCAGTACCAGCGGTGACTCTTCAACAGTCTGCTAATCCCCAAACTATTCATCTGGGAGAACGAACAACGACTGCTAGCCAAGCCATACCTGTGCAGCCTGCTAGCCAGACGGCGGCGAACTCCCCTCCTCCTGGCCCAGAATATGTAAGACGTGAAGAGGTAGAGGAGATGATCAGGCTGGCTAACCCTAGGGCCCAAATGGATGGGGTCTATGAGGGACCTTTCCCGCCGCATATAATGCTCGCACCATTTCCCAGAGGTTATAAAAATATCATATTTTCTACTTTTTCAGGGGAAGACACCGAGAATGCGGCAACTCACCTGGCCAGGTTCAGGGTGCAATGCGGCCAGTACCAGAATGATGACATCCTCAAGTGCAGGATCTTTGGCACTTCTCTTTCGGGAGCTGCCTTTAGATGGTTTTCCAAACTCCGACCAGGAACAGTGGCAGATTGGCCCGCAATGGAAAAGCTCTTTCGAGAAACTTTTGGAGCCATTGAGCCTGAGGTTGACTTGGCTTCTCTCACTCAGATGGCCCAGCAGCCTACTGAGTCCGCCGTTGCATACCTTCAACGCTTCCAGATTCAGAAAGCCAAACTGAGCGTGATCCTGCCTAAGAAAGAGTTGGTCAAGCTGGCGATCAAGGGCTTAGAGCCTCGCCAGCGAAAGAAGCAACATGGCAGCATGATCCAGTCAATGGGAGAGCTCATCACAGAAGTGGGCAGCTTTGAACACCTTCTTAGATAAACTGGCGTAAGGAAGAATGCGTCCAAAGGGACATATGTGCCAGGAAAACATCGCACCGTTGCAGCCCTGAACTACCAGCCAGCTACTTACGATCCTTACTACCATCATAACGCTGAAGTGGTGGTTCAGGAGGAAGAGGAGGAAGAGGAGAATGATATCGCTGCTTATGAACTGACAGGAAGGAAGAATCCAGCCTTGAAACAACTGAAAATTTCCAAGGAACCTGTCAAGCTCAAATCAATGGCCTTTACTATACCTGAATTCGCGACATACACATATGATGCCAATAAGGCACACGAAATTCTGGATGAAATGATTGCAGCGAAGATGGTGAAGACAGACTTTGGACCTTTTCCTGACCGGACCAGCTGAAAGGGAAGAAATATTGTAAATTCCACAACTTGTGGAATCATAATACAGTTGACTGTGTGAAGCTCAAGGACCAGATTCAGGTATGGCTCAATAATGGCAGCTTACAGGTGGAAGCCCTGGCGACCGCAGCGGCATTAGTAGACCTGAACCCTTTTCCTGACATTGGGATCAATATGGTTGACGTGAACTGGGCAAAGCAGAATCAGAGGAAACCAACCCTGGATTTGAATACAAAGGGGTGAGAAGAACAGTCTGACGAGGATGAGACCCCTGCAAAAAAGAAAGCTAAACCAGTTGGTCAAGCCTCATCCGTGGTCCTATGCTCGCGATGTAAAGAAGAGTGTGGCATCCAAGTGTCACATGAACAGTTCGAGCAGACATTTCGTTTTGGCTCTCTCCCGCCCATCAAGTGGGCCTCGCCATCGAGAAACTATCAACCTTCTAGCCCAAGAGAAAAAGATAAAATGGAGTCAACATCATCCCCAAAGGACTCCAATTTGTTCAAGAAACTGAGAGCGGCCGCGGTTGATCGGAAACGAGAGGAGAAGGCTACGAGCAAGCATAAAGATATTCTGACCAAGCCCTATATCCCTCCTGCTTCAGCCGCCACCATCAAGGGAGGCAAGTGGTACACAAGGGAAAAGGGGAAGGCAGTGGAAATAAGTCCTTCCAAGAAGAGGAAACTGCAGCGCAGGTTTGGGGAAGCCAAGCGCGCGCTAGAGGCTCTGGACCAGGGCCTGATAAAGCCTTCGCAATTGGTCAAATCACCTGAGCAGTATCAGAAGGAGATGGAGGCACTACCTGCTAAGCCATTAGTGGCTCCCCGCAGCTTTCAAAAGCAAGCGAGCTCAGCAGGGGCATCTAAGCCCAGTGTTTTTTGCAGGATCACTGAAGGAAGAACACCTCCGCCAGTTCGGAAGGAGAGTTCGCCGACTAGGCGACCACATGTCAGGCGCAGGTTGTTTCGCGAAGACCCAGAAGCTAAATCCTCAGTTTTTGAGAGACTGGGGGGCAAGGACAAGACTACCGATACTTTACAGTGGAGACCTAAAAAGGTCCAGAGTGTAGTAGTCGCCCCCCTAGAGGCGAACATAGCAAGGGAACCGAAGTCAAACTCCCCTAAGCAGGCTCCCGGGAAACAGGAACATAAGCAATGTGAGGTAAAAGGCCTTACAGAGGAATCGTTGGTAGACCGGCTGGCTAAGCAATTCAACACTGATACCCCTGTCGACGAACCCAAGCTTAACCTGGAATATGACATGGATGAGACAGATATGACTGATACGTCCTGCAACATGGTTTACGTACTCCCCGCGAGGTATGCACTACCGGTCGCCGCGCAGGATTGTGTAGAAGCTGAGGAAAGTAATGCACAGCCCTTGCAGATTACATCAGCAGTCACGACACCGGTGGAAGAGGCTGTCTTTCTTGAAACGGAGGATGCCAACAGCAGAGAATTCTTCATGAGCTTCACCAGGCCAACACCTGCTATGGTCCAACACATGCGACCTTTATACATCACAGCAGAAGTTGGCGGTACCAAAGTTAGCAAGATCATAGTTGATACCGGGGCTGCCGTTAATGTCATCACTACCCGGACCATGCATTTGCTTGGGATCAAGAAAGAGAAAATCCAGTCTACGTCCCTTACACTCAAGAACTTCGCGGGGACTGTAACAAAGACACTGGGATTACTTTTCTTGCGCATCAAGGTTGGCCCTGCAGAGGGAGTTTATGCTTTCTTTGTGACAGATTGTTATGCGGTCTACAGTGCTATTCTGGGCAGAGACTGGATCCACCGGAGTTATTGTGTTCCGTCAACTCTCCATCAGGAACTCATTATGTGGAACAGGGAGACAGATAAGGCTTAGGTACTACTTATGTAGATGCCAGGTACTACTTGGAACCTACTCATTATGTGGAACTCATTATGTGATCAAAGCGGATCCTCATCCATTCCTAGTTTCCGCGAATTATGTAGATGTCAGGTACTACTTGGAACCTATTACTCCATTGCAGGTTAGTGGCATCGATAACAAAGGCCGCCCCACAGGGGTGACGGCCTCTGAACTGGCATAGTGGGGCTCACACTCGCAAAAGATGGCCTGGCCACGCTGTGCCCAAACCCTTAAACGATTAATGGATTACGACCTTCCAGAGGAAGGGATAGAGGCCTTCCACTCGCTGTACGAACGACTATCATCGTACTTCGTGGAAAAGAGGCCTATGATCGAATCGCGACCTTAGAAATCGTCAATGAAGAACTCTCTGATTAGGAACAGGAAGATGAGGTAGAAATTCAGCTCGCTCCGGCAGCGCTGGACGATACACCTCCTAAGGTCAGAGACCCTACCGAGAAGGTCAATCTTGGAACAACAGAGGAGCCTATGGAAGTGGCTATCATCGCTTACTTAGAGCCTAGCGAGAAACAGAGGCTCATTGACCTATTACTGGAATTCAAAGACTGCTTCGCGGAGAAGTATGAAGATATGCCCGGCCTGTCACCGGACTTGGTTTGCCATCAGCTGCCAACACTCCCTGACAAGAGGCCTGTGAAACAAGAACCGCGAAGAATGAATTCAGAAACCCAAGTCCTCGTCAAAGAGGAAGTCGAAAAAATGCATAAATCAGGTATTATCAGGGTGGCCAAATACAATCAATGACTATCTAATATAGTGCCTGTTCACAAGAAGAATGGCAAGATGAGGGTCTGCGTGGACTACAGAGACCTTAATATCGCTACACCTAAAGATGTTTACCCCATGCCGGTAGCGGATATGTTGGTAGACGCCGTAGCAGGACATGAATTGCTGTCCTTCATGAACGGCACCGCAGGGTATCACCAAATTCCGGTCGCAGAAGAAGACAGACATAAAACCTCGTTCTGTTGTCCTGGGTTTGCGGGCGTTTTCGAATATGTGGTTATGCCTTTTGGGCTGAAGAATGCTAGGGCAACTTATCAGAAAGCCATGAACCTAATCTTCCATGATATCCTTGGAAAGATTTTAGAGGTTTACATCGATGACGTAGTTGTGAAGTCTAAGAAGAGAGGGGATCACATCACAGATCTCAGGAAGGTCTTCGAGCGCATGTGACAACACAAACTCAAGATGAACCCCGCCAAATGCGTGTTCGGAGTTCAAGTAGGAGATTTCCTGGGCTTCATTGTCCATCAAAGGGGAATTGAGGTCCCTGAAGACAAAGCAAGCGCAGTCATCAACGCATCCCCTCCGCGAACGTAGAAGGAGCTACAGCGTTTGCTGGGTAAAATCAACTTTCTGAGACATTTCATCTCTAACTCTGCAGGTAAGATCCAGCCCTTTTCTCCATTGCTGAAGTTGCAAGGACAGAGCGAGTTTGTATGGGAGTCTAAACATCAAGAGGCTTTCGATAGAATCAAGGCCTATTTAGCGAGCCCACCAGTGCTTGTTCCCCCTAGAGCTGGATTTCCATTGAAGCTATATATTTCAGCAGCTGAGGCTTCCATTGGCAGCCTACTCGCCCAAGATGATGAGGAAGGTGTTGAGCATGCCATTTTTTTACCTCAGTAGGACACTTACGAATTGGGAGACAAGGTATACTCCTATGGAAAAACTGTGTCTCACATTGTACTTCTCAGCATGCAAGTTGCGACACTACATGTTATCCTTTACTACATGCATCATTGCTCAAACCGACCTGGTTAAGTACATGTTGTCGCGACCTATTCTGAGAGGTCGCATTGGCAAGTGGGTATTGGCCCTATTCGAATTCTCGCTACAATACGTTCCACAGAAAGCAGTGAAGGGACAGGCCATCGCAGACTTTCTGGCACATCACCCTATGTTGGATATCCCCACAGTGAAGGAGTTAGAGATAGCGACCGCCACCACAACTCGACCAGATTTGGCACGCATTCCAGAGTACGCCATATGGTATCAAGCCACAGTCTCCTTGCAACCCTGGGTATTATTTTTTGATGGCTCAAGAACAGAAACATTAGCAGGGGCAGGGATTGTTCTGGAAAACCCAGCAGGTGATCGTTTCTCTTATTCTTTCCAATTGGAGTTTAAGTGTACAAATAACCAAGCAGAGTATGAGGCCCTTATTATTGGCGTTGAAGTTTTACTGGAATTGGGAGTAAGGGATGTTCAGGTACGCGGCGACTCTCTGCTCGTGATAAATCAGCTTCAAGAGAAGTACAGGTGTGAAAGCTGTTTGCTCGTACCATATTTGAATCGTGCCATTGAGCTTCTGGATCAATTTGATGACGCGGATTTGGAGTACATACCTCGCGAGCGTAGTTTCGAGGCCAATGAGCTCGCTCAACTGGCTACAGGCATTACTTTGAAGTATGGGGTTCGCGAGCGCATTCTGAAAGTCGAGCGCCGCACGCTGCCTTCGTGGCTCGCGCGGCCTGACCCGCCTGACGATTCGGTCGTCGCGGTCCTAGAGCCTATTGACGTCGATTGGCGCATTCCGTTGATCGATTACCTCAAGCAACCAGATCCTACAACAGACAGGAAGATTCATTTTCTTGCCTTAAACTACTTCCTCAGGGGTGACGAGCTGCGACGACGTGGGGAAGATGGCATAGACTTCCGGTGTGTCTATGGCCGCGAAGCAAAGCGATTAATGCGCGAAGCACACGCGGGAGTATGTGGAGCCCATCAAGCGGGCCCTAAGATGCGTTGGCTTATCAGAAGACATGGGTATTATTGGCCCAGCATTTTGAAGGACTGTATCACGTTCGCGAAAGGATGCCAAGATTACCAGGCACATGGTCCAGTGCAGCACATCCCCAATATTCCCATGCAACCTATTATTAAGCCTTGGCCTGCACGAGGCTGGGCATTGGACTTGATCGGGATGATTCACCCTCATTCCTCCCTCCAACACAAATTCATCATTGTGGCCACTGATTTCTTCACCAAATGGGTCGAAGCTGAGCCTTCGAAAGAGGCTTCAGGTGCCACCATTCGCTAATTCATTTTTCATAACATCATCTGCAGGTTTGGTATCCCTGAAGTGCTTGTCTCAAACAGGGGGGCAGCGTTCATGGGAGGTGAGGTAGAGAAACTTGTCAACGACTTGGGCATCCAGTTCATCCACAGCACTCCATATTATGCTCAGTCCAACGGTCAAGCGGAGGCCAGTAACAAGATTATTATCACCCTGCTAAAGAAGATGCTTGTTGAAAACCCTGGCCAGTGGCACGACACGTTGTATGAGACACTATGGGCTTATCGCACCTCCAAGAGGAATCCCACGGCTACAACGCCCTATGCACCAATGTTTGGTCATGATGCAGTTTTACCCTTGGAACTCAACGTCCAATCCTTGCGCGTCCAAGATCAGCATCACTTGATAGGTGAAGATTATGTCCAGGCGATGTGGCAAGAGCACGAAGACCTGAGCGAGCAGCGCTTAGCGGCTTTGGATAATTTAGTGATGGAAAAACAGCGCATCGCCCGCGCCTATGATAAGAGGACGCATGGCCGTAGTTTCAAAGAGGGTGACCTTGTTTGGAAAGCTGTTTTGCCCTTTGGCGAGAAATTGACCGGTCGCGGTAAATGGACTCCGCGATGGGAAGGACCCTTTGTTGTTCACCGTATTATGGAGCGCGGGGCTTTTCACCTCAAAGATTTGGATGGAGACATCCATCGCAATCCCATCAACAGGCGGTTCCTGAAGAAATATTACCCTAGTGTTTGGGAGTTCGAGGATCCACCGGATCATCCTTCTTCCCAGACAGGGGGGCAACCATAGTCTTCATCGGCTCGCATCATCCATTCATATTCAGGCCTTTCCTGTGGCCTTAGTCTCATGTATTTGCTTCACCTACGAACACTAGGGGGGCAACATTCTATACATCCAGGCCTTAGTTGAGGCCTTATAACAATTTCAATTTCAATTTTTGTTTTGTTGTAACTTTCTTTTTCCATCCTTCCTTGACAATATGTGTTAAGAATATATGTAATGGTCTATACATGAGGCCTTATTTTATAACAATTTTTTGAACAAAATACTCAGAAACTTTCATTCATAAAGTGGCTTTGCGGCCAGAAGCAGTACAAATCGAAACAATTACATTTGCGGTTTACAAGGCCAAAAGTGGCTTAAAAATCATAAGAGTTGCAGATCTGCTTAGAGTTTCTGGATCTTGTGGCGACAAGGGGGTTGTGCTATGATCACTCGTTCTTCATCTCTTCACCCACATCCCTCTGATCTGAGTTGCAGCTACTATCGTCTGTACCGGAGGAGAGGGAAGGAAATAACTCATCCCAAACCTTCTAGTGGATTATCCTCTGGGATGGAGATGGTCTTCAGAGAGAGAGCGACTCACAACCACATCTACCTCCAGGGGAAAAACAGAAGTCTGACAGTCAGACCCCGGAGGTAGGCTGCGGAAGAAGAACGATCGGCCTCGAGTGGCCTTCCGCCCTTCTCCCTCCTGCTCCACGCGAGAAATCTGAGGAGAGGGATCCCTCAGAATCTGGTTCTGCCGCGTTAGGAGAGCCGCATATTCTTCAGTCTAACTGAAACCGGGGAATCCCATCCTGAGTTCCAGAGACCAAAGACATGCGGCTGGACCTGAGATTAGGCCATAAGACCTACCCAGGTATTGAGATTAAGCCATAAGGCCTAGGGATTCGAGGCTAAGAGTGAGATCGTGAGGGGAAGATTACAGAAACAAAAGGAAGAGAAGTAAGGCTTGCAAAGTCATTTCTGGGAAAGCCATATTTGCTTGTGTGTTTCACTTCTCCAAAGTACAGGTATTTATAGGACCAATCTTAGTGGCCTCAACCGTGCGATGGGCAGTTGAAGTGTTTTCAACTCCATCAATAAGAGTATCGATGGAATTGAATGCTAGGATCTCGGAAATGAAGGTAATTGAAAAAGCGTGGGAAGCGGAGCAATCTTCAAGGAGGTAACCGCTTCGTTTCGAGATTATCTTTTCAAACAGTTTTAATAGCAATAAAGGGAAATTAAACGCTGAACTGCTCGAAAACTTGAGCGTATGTATATTTGGGCCAAGCGATGTGGGCTAAATATTTAAGTTATTAACAATAATATTGTTCATACAAAATGGGCCTAATGCTAGTACTAGAGGCCCAAAAGTCTTCGGCCTACATGAGTTAAGCGAAGGAAAAGTTCGTCCAGTCGATAGCTAGCATTCGCAGCAGCTTGTGCGGCTTATTGGGCGGCTACGCGAGCTTGGGCCAGTTCTTGGGACAGCATCTCGAAAGCGGCAAGGGGTTGTTCTAATTGAGGCTCCGCGTGGGCGAGCCTAGCAGTGACATCAGTTAATCGGGCCTGAAGAGCCTGAATCTGGGACCTCAGATGGTTCCTCTCGAGCGTCAGATCCCTGATGAGATTAGCCTGGTCACCCAAGAAGTCACGCGCAGTGTCCGTTTGTTGAGTAAGGGTCTGGTAGTGTGTTTCAGTCTGCCTAGCTTGCGCGGTCGCGACCGCCCTCTCATTAAGCCCTTGGGGGAGATCTTGCAGCAGTTGGTCGACCTCTTGAAATTGGTCTTCAGTAATGGCACCCTCGCGGAGAAGTACCCTCAAATACTCCAAAACTCTCGCAGGCGCACCAGGAATCAGAATATCAGGACCCAGGAGGCGACGAAGGCCTTCTCTGGCATCATCTACGACTCCAGGTGGGGTCACTTCGAGCACACGAGCTAACCGTTCTAAAGTGGACGGAGTTGGTTGCTCAGCGATAGGGGCCTCAAGAGGCTCCGCGATAGGTATTGCCTCTGGCACTGGTTCAGGAGGTTCTCCTATTTCCCCGGCTCCAATGACTTGGGGGGCAGGTTCCTGATCAACCACATTGAGAGCGGGCTCAGCAGGATCCTCAGCCTCGGCCACTATCTCTCCGGCTACCGCGTCCTCGTATGGAATGGCGTTTGGATCCTAAAAGGAGATATTGTCAGAATAATTAAGCCAGGAAGTAACGATAAAACATTTGGTTAAGAAAGGTACCTCCTTGACTGGGGGTTCACGCAGAGTGACTATTGGCACTGGCTCTGGATTAACATCGCCAGAGATTGGAACCGAATCCGGCGCTATCTGTTCCAGAGCAAGTGTTGAGTCTGGTTCTTCGCGAGGTGTAGCTGGAAGAGGCATTCTCTCTTCGACCTCAAGCGAGCTATCATCTATGACTTGCACTGGGATCGGGACCAACTGCAAATTGTTTGCAATACCAACAGGAGGAGGAGGATTAATGCAACCAGTTAGCGCTTGGGCCTGGGAAGCAGATGTGCCTTCACCAGCAGCTGAGGACCCTTCCCCAGTTTGTCTTGAGGACCTATGACGAACCTGTAAACGAGGATTGTTATATGGTCGCACGGAATGAAAAGAAGATTCCAACATGCACTGAGTATGCTTGTGTCTTACCAGTCGATCAGTGATTGGTTCATCTTTCACCCATGGATTAGTTCGTGGATCAGAACGACTGCGCTTTCGGGCCAAGAGGACGGCGATCTGCCAGGGTCGGAGGATTAGACTTGATCGGGAAAGAAAGCATGGAGGAGTTAAAACAAGAAAATCCTTACTGTTTGCGGGTCGTCATCATCAGAAGAAGAATCTTCAACTTCAGGTTCAATCACCAATGCCTTTTGCTTCCCGGACTGGCCAGTGGTTGGGGAAGCATTAATGGCGCGACTGCCAGAAGGTGGCACATTTCCCTAGTGCAGCAAAGTTTGAGTAAAAAAGGGAGAATGAAAGAGGAGACAAAATATAAGCCAAGATACTTACCTCTTGAGGGGGCTCGCGAATTACGATACCAGCCTGGGCTTGGCGCGGGGCTCGCGCGGGTCGCGGAGCCGGATCAGGAGGAGGCGGAGATTGTGCAGCGTCTTCAGGAAAGCGAGCAAGTAGCTCAATGTCAACAGCGTAGGGGTATCTCAGTTCCTCAAAGATGGTCGCGAAGAGTTCGTCATACCGTTGTCTCCAGCACTTGACAGAAACTTCTTTCCACCATTCCTCATATCCTTCTTCAGTCCCATCCACGGCATCGATGTCCTTAGCCCAATCAGGAAGATCAACCAGTGCAAGCATGCTTTGTGCTGGCGGAGGCCCAGAAAGGGGCCCAAATCTACGCCAAGAAGTGTTGTAGTTCCAGGCATCATACAGAGGGAATGGCACTAATTGGATGAGGCCGAGCTGGCGAGCGAAATGGTTAGGAGCGTAAAGCTCATAATTGAGTTCGTCAGCAGCAATCCTAATGTCTGAACAAGATATCGCACAGTGGAAAGCCAAGCGCGCGCGATCGCTGTAGCGAGGAGCGCCAGGGAGGAATCTGTTTTCAAGCGGAGTTGGGAATCTTCTACCCAGCACTAGGTCGCAGTAAGGCATTTCGTGCAGGAAGTACAGATATGTGAAGCACTCGGAATAGGGAGGAGAAGTGTACCTTTCCTCGCGACTGAGCCATTGATCCAAGAGTTGGCCAGCCGGTGGAATCAGCAGGATGTCGTCGCGGCGAAAATATGGGAAATAGGTTTGAATCCAGAAGTCAAGGATCCAAAAGGGGCCAGAGATGCTAGTCTCAAAGGGATGCAAGGTGGCCTGGTACAGAGTGCGATAGAGGGTGCCCAACACTGGTTGTCCGAGCCCAACACGGCGGCCGTTGTAGAGGGCCGTTGCCAGAAGAGTCCAAGCGCCAGTAGGCTTACAGGAGGAGGTACAAAAGATGAACTTGCAGAGCCAATATTCTAAGAAAGCAATTCTGCCGGTCGCATTGTGCTCCTGGCGGTAATAAGACAGCCACCGTGGATAGGAGCCGTTATGAGCGCTGCGACCGTTTTGGGCCATGGTTGAAGTGAAAGTGACAGAGTCGAATTGACCATGCAAATAGGGCTCGCCATCAATTGGTAAGCCGATGATGGTGAGAATATCCAATAATGTGATACTCATTTGGCCAAATTGAAAATCAAAGGTGTTTGTGGCGGTGTTCCAAAAACAGAGAAAAGCAGCGAGCGGTGAACGATTGCCACCGCGCGGAAGACGAAAACAGAGATCAATAGTGTGAGTGATACCTACCACGTTCCAACGAGCCAGATCTCGTGCTCACGCTTCGCGATACCAGGAAAGCTCCGCCGCCCTAATAGAAGATGGCCAGTGTCCTATTTTTGCTCGATGATTCTGGGCACCCCAACTGTTGAAATCCCCAGGAGTCCTTTGGAGGACTGGGATGGGTCGACGAACGGGCATGCCATAAAAGGCGATGGCGTCGGCCGGAATAGAGTCTCGCGGCGCTGGACCCAATCTGACATGGTGGTTTGGGAATCGGAGGAGTAGGGGTCTCTGGATAGTGGTGTGGATACGAATGCGGGCACCGATGCTGGTTCCCCAAGAGTGGGCAGCCTGTTCGTTCAGTTCTTCTTCTTGATCGATGACTATCTTCTTTGGGGGAGCCATTTTTGGGTTTCTGTGAGGAGGATGTTGGCAGTAAAAGGGTTTCTGGGTTTAGGAGACTAAAAGAGTTTCTGATGTGACAGGTCTGAAGTGGCTGCGAATTTAAATAAGAAATTTTGTGAGGGAAACGATACGGCAGAAAGGCGTTTTAGCAAGCGAGAGGACGCAACCCTCATTAATGATATCGTTTCAAGCAAAAGGCGTGTCGTTTTAGTCCCCTTCAATCAGTTACATTTTCGCGGGCCTGATATCAGGGCCTGGGGGCAATGTTTGAGCCCAAAAGTAATTTTGGCAAGATCCTTTAGTGGATTTAGCGCAGCGGGCCGATACATGCGGCCCAAAAATATGCCTACTTGAGTTTGGGGTACAGCTTCGCCCATTCTGTGATCCATAAGGAAAAACGAGTCCTTATTGGAGTCAAGTAGTAGAGAATGAATAGAAAACTTCAATCAATAATCCTTCTATAGCAAGGAAGGAACAATCGAAACCCTAGGTATAAATACCAGGTTTCAAGGACAAATGAAGGACCTCTCTCTCAAATCAATCAATCCTAGCGATTACAAAGCCTCCCCGGAGCAAACCTTCAACCTCGTTGAAACCCGGTGACCGCGCGCCAGTCCTAGTCTCCCCAAGAGCCGACTGTCATTATCACCAGATCAACCAGGCGACCGTACTTCCAGTCCTAGTCTCCCCAGGAGCCGATTGCTAGTGCTACTGCCACCGATACTTCCAGCGAAGCAAGGGTAACGCCCTCGCAACCCAGCGAAGCTAAAGTCACGCTTTAGCAAACCCTGTGCTTTCTCCAAACTTCCCAGTGATTGCTCTGCTCAACCTACAACGTTGAGTATCGATTTGGTGACGCGAAGAGATCACACCCAAAGTCCTTATCCGTAAGGCAGAAAGTCCTTTCTCGGAAGGCTAGAGAAGAACCTTGTGGCGAGGTTGATGCTCTCCTCGTCCACAACGCTTGAAGAAGAAGTCAGGTCAAGGGACTCCCCCGACGACTGCACCCCACGGTGCTGGCACGCCTGCGCACACGCTCAAAAGAGACAGTTTGCAAGCCAACTGAGTTTTGGAGCCAAACACTCTCAATAACGTTTCTTCTCTTCATATATGGTGAAGAAGCAGGACTACAAGTTGGACTCGGACTACTAGTTGAAGGCAATCTGGTTTACTGCTTGGACACGGAGTCTTTTCCTAAAGAAAATAGACTGTACAGAATTATAGAAAGAACTTCAATCTTAGTCTCGTGAACTGGATCGCAGAATCCAGCACCCCAATTGTTTCATGTTATTGAACCTCTGAAACTCGATATTCGACGGAGAGGAAAATTGATTGTCTTCAAGTTCTGAGGATTCTAGATACCAAAACTGACGGAATATTATTCTCAGTCGTATGAAATAGTTGCAGAGTCGTATAACTGCTTTTTCGATCTGTTTAAAAATATTTTTAATTCCTGTTTAAGTAAAAGAGGATTTGAGAGAGATTGAATAGAGAATTGTATTTCATTATTGAGAATAGGGATTACAAAGTACATGTTCTAATGTTATAAGGAAAACTAATCCGAGTAGGACTAGGAATTCTAGAACCTTCTCTCCTATTACTACTCCTAGTTTGAATAGGCACACATAAAACTGATTTTCCTTCAACAATTCCTTCATTCTTTTTGGATAACGCCAAGGAGAAAAAGCTATTTTACTTCGATTGATTTGACCATTCTAAAATGATTAATGAATTTTAATTTTTACAATAGTGGATCCTATAGTAATTATACTAATTGATAATTAAGTAACTGCATCATTTTCATGAGAAGCTGCGGGATCTAGGAATATTGATGAGTCCAACAACTCTCGTGAGTTGTGACCAGTTCTCGACATTAAACTAGTAAACCATATAAACATGATCGACTTGTGTAATATTTTACGGGAGAAAATCTGCTGTTCCCCAATCTCCCTGCCTCAACCCTGTCCCACATTGACCAAAGCACCATTAAAGCATTAGTCAAATCGTAATATCAGATGGATACCTCTTAATAATAATTTCGTTAAACTAAATTTAGATGGTGCGGTTAAAAATAGAAAAGCATATGTTGGCTTCATTATCCGTAATACTGATGGTAATTCTTTAGTTGTAGCCAAGGTTTTAAATTTCTCCGAAACTGCTGAAATTTCCGTAATTTTGAAGTACCAAAACGAAATTCATATGCTATATCATTTCCGTCAGAAGTTTCCTGAAATTTTCCGTACATTTCCACGAAATTCTTAATTTCCTAAATATCTACACACACAATATATATTTAAAAATTCACACCGAAATTTTGTCCGAAATTTCTCTAAAATTTCTGTTAAATTTTTAT
>LYNE01005358.1:0-25899 GCA_001662545.1 Rosa x damascena
TATGGGATGTCTACAAAAGGGGGTTTTCGCATTTCTTCTCCGCATTTAGATTTTTTTCATTTTCATAGTTATCTTTTGTGCCTACGCCCGGACTTAACTCTCATGCCTAAATCCGACACGAATTTTAGCTTTCGAGCTCACTTTGCAACATTGAGGACAATGTTGGTTTTAAGTGTGGGGGTGAGGGCTCGGGCGCCCTATTAATTTTGAGAACTCATTTTGAGCTCATCAATTACTGCAACTAAAGGATCATGATATTCTGGTTTATTACTTAGATAACTTGAACCTTTGATTATTCTTTTTCTCCTCCTTGACATAAAGAAATCCAATACAGAGGCGATAAGATGATAGGAGCATTTTAATGCAATGTTTTAATAGTTATTTCCTTATATTTTACTTAGTTATTTCCTTAAATAAATCAATTTTAATAAACTTTCTATTTTTAGGTACCTTGGAGAAAATGGAGAGTAAATAAGCTTAAAGGCATATGAGAAGCAAAAGAGACGTTGGAAATATAGAGGAAAGGCACAAGGGCTGCAGAAATGAGCTGAATTGAAGAAATGAAGTTTTGAAGTTTTCCTGGTCCAGCCAGGAAATCTTGGTCCGACTAGGAAACTCAGTCAAAGCAAGAATCCTTGGTCAACTAGGAAACATGTTAGGAGAAATGACGAAAAATGCAGAGTCCTAGTTGGACTAGGAAACCTACTTCAGCCAAGAAAAGGAATCCTAATGACACAAGGAGTCCCAGTTAAACAAGGAAAGCAAAAGAAGATTCTGGGAGGTTCAAGAACATTTCATGTGAAGAGTCCTTGTTTGACTAGGAGTCTTGAAGACATAAGGAGTCCTGATGGGGCAAGAAAACCTGAGAGCACTAGGAGAAAAAATGCATGAAAGTCCAAATCAGGAAATCTGCTTATGCAAGTCAGTCAACTTAGATAGAGCATTGAGAGTAGTTGGAAAGCCTCGAATGTCTAGTTTCCAGAACTTTTTACGGCTTATCAATATCAATTTTCTAGAAGAAGTTATGGCCAATTTAGTACAAGAAGGTCAAGCTGCGAGCGAATTAGACTTTTGACCGGAATTTCTGTTTTGAGGCCCAAATCACATTGGGAAGCTCATAGCCAAATTTATGCTTCATATTTTAGATAATATTGCACATGGGACATCTTAGAGGCTTCCAGAAGAGTTTGGCATCATTCTTGACATTTTTAAATTTTATTTACTCTACAGAAGATATCAGTTGATAAATCATGGATGAACTTAAAACGGTCAAATATAAGGTATTATAATGGAGTTGCAAATTTCATTGATTATCTACTAGGCATGTAAAAGATAGAGATGGAATGATGTATTGTCCATGTCGAGATTGTATAAACCAAGATAGAGAATTACCAACAACAGTACACCATCATCTTTTGTACAGGGGTATTATGCAAGACTATACAGTATGGCGTAAACATGGGGAGAAGAAGAATAATGAGAGTTGTGACAATGGTAAGAGTGACAATCATAGAGATGGAAATGTGGCTGCCCATTTTGATCAATGTGATGATATGCAAGAACTCATAGAAGAATGTATCCAACAAAATCCCAATGGAGATGAGCAGAAGTTTTACAAATTGTTGGAGGAATCAGAAGTGCCATTGTATCCCGGGTGCAAGAAAGATTCCAACTTGTCTTTTAATGTTAACTTGATGCACATCAAGAGTACTGGTAATATGAGCAACAAGGCATTTGACCAGTTATTGAAATTGTTGAAAAATGCATTCCCCATGTGTGAAAAATTGCCGACATCAAACTAGGGAGCAAAGAAGATTGTAAAAGAGTTTGGACTTCATTATGAGAGAATTGACGCGTGCAAAAATGACTGTGTAATATATTACAAGGAGCGTGGATGACACAACGCACTACCATAAAAAAAATAAAAAAAAGGGAAAAAGGTTAAAAAGATTCCGTGGAAAGTTTTGCGATATTTTCCACTCACAACTAGACTTCAACGACTATTTATGTCATCTAAGACAACTCCAGATATGAGGTGGCATTTTGAAGACTGTGTGAAAGATGGTGTTTTAAGGCATCCAGCAGATGCAGAGGCTTGGAAAACTTTTGATCAAATTCATCCATCATTCAGCAATGAGCATCGAAATGTAAGGCTTGGTTTGGCGACGGACGGATTCAACCCTTTTGGAAATATGAGTGTTAGTCATAGTACTTGGCCAGTTTTGCTATTTCCATACAACCTTCCTCTATGGATGTACATGAAAGAGCCTTACATCTTCTTATCTTTACTCATACCAGGACGTAAGGGTCCTGGCAATGATATTGATGTTTACCTGAGACCGTTGATCGATGAGTTAAACACTTTGTGGGAATATGGTGCAGAAATGTATGACATTTCTACAAAAGAAAATTTTTCAGATGAGAGCTGCAGTCATGTGAATAATCAATGATTTTCCTGCATATGGTTACATGTCTAGTTCAAGTACACATGGAAAATTGGAATGTCCATGTTGTGCATTAGAGACTTTTAGTCATAGATTACAACACGGCTCAAAACAATGTTATATGAGGCACCATCGATTTTTAGCACCAGATCATGAATGACGTAAACAACGAGAACCTTTTGATAATACAAGGAAGAGAAATGTGCACCAAGGAGACAATCTGGTGAGGAAATTGTAGATGAACTTTAGGGTTTGAAGACAGTTGCACATGGAAAGAATAAGAAAACCCAAATTATCTCTGGATTTAGAACGACTGACAATTGGAAAAAGAGTAGCTTATTTTTCCAATTGCCTTACTGGAAGACACTATTGTTGCGCCATAATTTGGATGTGATGCATATTGAAAAAAATATTTTCGATAACGTGGTTGGCACAATAATGAACATTGATGGTAAAACAAAAGATTCTTTAAATACTCGTCTTGATCTCCAAGCTATGGATATAAGGAAAGCTTACTGGCCTAGAGAAGAGGATGGCAAACTAGTTTATGATCGGCACCTTTTGAATTGTCAGCTGTTGATATCAAAGCTATATGTAAATGGTTACTGAACTTGAAAGTTCCTGATGGATATTGTGCAAATGTATCTTGTTGGATCAATGCTAAATGACATAGTATTTCTGGCATGAAGAGTCATGATTGCCATGTTTTCTTACTTTTTTAGAGAATTGTGTGCTAAAGTACTGAGTGTCTTGGATTTGGAACTTCTGAAAAATAAAATTGCCATAACTTTATGCAAGTTGGAAATAATATTTCCTCTTGCATTTTTTGACATCATGGTTCATTGGTCAATTCACTTGGCATGGGAAGCAAAAGTATGTGGTCCTGTGTAGTATAGATGGATGTATCCCATTGAAAGGTAACTAATATAATTTTAAATATTGAAATTTTTATAAACTTTTATTATGTGATGCTTAATTCACACTTCTCTAATATAATATATTTGATTTCTTGATAAATAGGTACTTGCATAAGTTAAATACCTATGTTCGTAATAAAGCCTGTCCAGAATGTTCTATTGTCGAATGTTATTTGGCAGAAGAGTGTATCACATTTTGTTCACGATATTTACGTCAAATTGATTTAACCGAGTAGAAAGAAACTATGATGGAGGTCAACTATTGCAAGACAAGTCTCAATTATCTATCTTCTCACTTCCGGGTAAAACTATTGGCACATGTGTATTGACAGTAATGACTAAAGAGCTTCATCATGCTGCCACCTATTATGTCCTAACAAATTGTGATGAGAGTTTGCTTTTTATTGAGTACGAAATCCTATCACCATAAGTATTTAAATTTATATATGTATGTGATATTAATTAATTTATAAGGTGTTCTATGTGTAGAGAACATAAGGTCATTCTTCGTATACAACATGGTGACGATCGGGTGGATGAGTTGCACAAAAAAATTTTGTGGAATGGTTATCTAAGAAGGTAACCACAATTTTAATTTGAGATATAACTGTTAATAGCTATATTTAATATTTTTTATTAAACAGTATTACATTCTTCACATGCAGATCCAGTTGCCTACTCTGTTATAAGGAAGATCGTTGGCATACTAAGTGTCAACAATAAGGGTAAGTTGAAATCCCAAGAGCCATTTCTGCTGGCATCCCAAGCAACCCAGGTTTATTATGTTGAAGGAATAAAAAAACAGTGCTTGGAGTGTCGTGGTGGAAACCAAACCTAGAAACATTTTTGAAATGCCTATTGATGAAGAGGAACCGTATCAAGAAGAAGAATCCCAAACAAGCCACACATATGCAAACTGTAACAAGGAAGAAGATAATGAAGAATGAGGTATTGTGCTTGAAGTCCCTACTGATGATTTGTATGTGTGTATTCTCTTTTTTCACATATAAGTCAACAAAATAATGAATTGTTTTGTGATTGCAGTATTGTCCATTTGGCAAGGTTGAAGTGTGATATCCACCAATTTACTTGGTTTGTTTTGTGACCTTGTTGTTTGCAGACCTTATTTATTTTGGTATTGTGAACTATTTTGTTGTTGGATCATATTATATTTTTATGTTGTGAATGTTAATGACTATTCATGTAATAGGTATTGCTTAATGTATGCAATTGACAGACTCGTAATCTATGCGATTGATTAGTATAGAAAAAATGTATTGCCTTTTGTATACATGATGTAACCCTATATAAACCTCATGGTGAGATGAATACAATACATTTTTCCAATTCTCTACAACACGTTATCAGCACAATACTCTAACCCAAGCCCCAGCTAGGAAAAAAAACCCTAACACCCGAAATTTCTTTCACTAAAATCTGCCGCAAGCTCCTAGCCCTTGCTAGCCATACTGTGTGCTGCTCCTACAGGCCTTGAGCACCTGTGTGCCTCCTACTGCCCCTGCAGCATCGTCGCACGCCTGCTGCCCTTGCAGCACAGCAGCACGCTTGTTCCTGTGCAGATCAGCTTGTTTGCATGCCCCAAAACTTCTTGATCGGGACCTCAGATCAAAATCCTTACTTCATTAAAGTTGTTCGTCTCTGCCTCTTCTATCTGACCTCCAAATTTCAGCCATATTGGAGTCGTTTTGAGATCTGTACACCATTCAAAGTGGAAGCTGTCTAGAAGCGAATCTGCTCCTAATTTCAACAAGTAAGTTTTAAATATTAAAGTTCCTGCTTTCTTGTCATTTAAATTCCTTTATTTTTTGCAAGATTTTCAATATACGAACATGGGTTCGATTATTTAATAAAGAGAAATTGTGGGGATTCACGCTTAACGAACTAAGAGTGTTTGTATGAACTAAGAGTGTTTGTAATGCTCGGACTAAGAGCGTCCGTAAGCATCAAATTGTGACCATATTAAAACATTATTGTTTGGTCTAATCCAAAAGAGATTCTTGGAAATTGTTTTCTTGGTAGCATAGCTCGGAAATCTTATTATTTTAGTTTTCGTGGAAGTTTAGCTCTGAAACTAATATATCTTCTCTTCTTATTTTCAGGATGTCGAATGAACCTAGACTCTACTTTCCCATGCTTGACTCAACAGGCTCAGATTACCACAATTGGGTAACCGGTGTTGAGAACCACCTGACTTCAACCGGAATATTACCCATAATCCAGGCACCTAACCCGGATCGTGTGTTCGTGCGAACACCTACAAAGCATGCTCAAGCAGTTATCTTGATGCGACACCGTATGGACAAGGCACTCAGATTGAAGTATATATCAATCAAGGATGCAAGAGAGCTATGGGTAGCGCTAGAAGAGCGCTTTGGCAATGTCCAAGATTCCATCCTCCCTGACTTGAAGGTTCAATGGAACAATCTGCGCTTTGCTGATTTCAAGTCTGTTGCTAAATATAATTCAGAAGCTCTTCGCCTACAGTCCATGTTGAGGTTTTGTGGACAACCTATCACAGAGCAAGAGCTAATTGAGAAAACTCTCTCCACCTTCCCCGTTTCAGCCATTGTGGTATCAAAGCAATACCTCACTGAAGTCAATGTTGGACGGATCACGAGGTTTCTTCAGCTTATCAATCTCATATCTGTAGCTGAGAAACATGATAACATACTTGTGAGAAATTATAATTCAAGGCCCATTGGAACTAAGAGCGTTCATGAGGCGAATTATAATGCACCCAAAAGAGGGCGCAAGGAGCGGAACCCTATGAATAAGGGATATGAGGGACGTATGAGTCCATATAACTGCCCTAACAAGGAAGGAAACCGCAGGTTTAGTGCGAATACACGTGGTGGCAATGCCACACGTGGGAGAGGTAGTGGTGGTGGCGCCAACCCTCCTAGGGAACGTCCACAACGTGCACCTCAATTAAAGAGAGGCAACCACAATGACATGTGTCATCGATGTGGATCAAGTGAGCATTGGTTCAAGCAATGCAAGGCAAGCAAGCAACTAGCATCAAGATACAGAGCATATAGGGACCTGAGGGAGCAAGAAGTGTACCTTGCAGAAGAAGAAGAAGAAGAAGATGGTGGAGATGTCAATCTCACCATAGAGGACTTCAAAGCTGAAGATGAAGTGCACAAGGATGCTGCAGACTTTGATTAGAAGTTCTTTTATTTTCCAAGAATTTTTGTAATGGCAATATGCCTTAGTCAATAAATGACAATTGTATTAAACTCTTTCTTATGTGGTGCACCCAATGAAATATGATGTCTAGGAAAGTCATTGAGATTAATGGTACTTAAGAGAGTCTCGCTCCACCAACATCTCTCTCTACTTTCTTGGTCATATTTGATTGGAGTTACCAAACAGATAGAGTGACTACAATGTGTCTTAGTTTGATTTTATTTTGGATTAGACTTTTTGGGACCTTTGATGTAATCATTGGCTATCTTTATTAATAAAGTATTGTATTATTATTCGATGTCATGGACATGTTTTAATTCTGAACTTTATTATTTTTCAGTATGTTTCATGGAGAGTTGGAATGCCTTGTTGATAGTGGCACCACACATGCTATATTGCAACATAGGCAACTATTTCTATGGATGACGCCTAGTCGAACTTCTGTGACTACGATGGCTGGACCATCACAATTGATTCATGGTCGAGGACCAGCTCAATTTATGTTGCCAAATGGCACAAGTATTAATGTCACCGAAGCTCTATATGCTCCTAGGGCTGGAAGAACCGTATTGAGTTTTAAAGATATAAGAGCCAATGGTTTTCATGTGGAAACACATTGTGAGAATGGACAAGAGTTCCTTTACATCACCTCTAATTACTACGGACATAAACGAGTATTAGATAAACTTATGTGTCGCTCTAGTGGGTTGTATGTAACCACTATTCAAATTATTGAATCCAACCATGTTATGAGAGATGACTTATGGGATTCTGACACATATAGGCTTTGGGATGACCGTTTGGGACACCCAGGTCTTGATATGATGATCCGTATATTAAAGACTTCATACGGACATCCATTTTTCAAAACGAAAAGAAGTCAGAACCAAAATTCGATCCAAGGTAGGGTTGGCAGCGCCTACCCCCTGTGGCCCAAAAGTGGTATTGATGCCACCAATACCTCCTTGGTTCCTTTTTCTACTTCTAAAGTCAATTGTGACTTCGTGGCTCAATCAGATACTTCCCTGGTTGCTTTTAAAGCCCATCTTTCGTTTTGCAAAGCCTGCTCTTTAGCAAAATTAGGATCGAGACCATCCTATGCAAAGGACACTAAGGAAAATATTCCATTCTTACAAAGAATCCAAGGTGATATTTGTGGACCTATTCAACCAACTTGCGGACCATTTAGATATTTTATGGTGTTGGTTGATGCATCGACACGATGGTCACCTGTCATGCTATTGTCCACAAGAAATGTTGCATTTGCTAAACTCCTAGCACAAATCATTAAATTAAGGGCTCACCACCCTGATCATCCCATTAAGTCAATTCGTCTTGACAATGCTGGAGAGTTTACATCAAAAACATTTGATGACTATTGCAGAAAAGGGATTGAGGTTGAACACCATGTTCCTCATGTTCACACCCAAAATGGTCTCGCAGAAGCTGCCATTAAAAGACTTCAAATGGTCTCTAGAGCATTGGTTATGCACATGAATCTCCCTGTTTCTGCTTGGGGCTATGCAATATTGCATGCAGCTGTGCTCATTTGTCTGAGGCCTACTGCCACTCAACCCTTTTCTGCGTCCCAGATGGTCTCACACTTACGCATATTTGGGTGTACAGTTCATGTGCAAATTGCTCCGCCACAGTGCACCAAAATGGGTCCTCAAAGACGATTAGGCATTTATGTTGGATATGACTCTCCAACCATTATCCGCTACTTAGAACCCTTCACAAGCGATCTATTTACCGCTAGATTTGCGAATTGTCACTTGATGAGACAGTCTTCCAGTTGTTAAGGGGAGATAGGAACAATAATGTTCAACAGGAACGACAGGAATTGTCGTGGTCTGTCCCCACTTTGTCTCATCTTGATCCCCGAACCGCACAGTCCAAAATTGAAGTGCGGAGAATTCTCGATCTTCAGAACGTAGCAGACTCTATGCCTGATGCCTTTTCTGATATCGCTAAAGTGACAAGATCACATATACCTGCTGCAAATGTGCCTGCAATGATTGATGTCCCTAAAAATCATGGACATGGCGCCACCCCAAGGGGTATTGGGCATGGCGCCGCCACCACTAATAGTGATGGCAATGTGGCTCAGGCCGAACTCCCAGCAAGAAAACGTGGGAGGCCCAAAGGTTCGATGGATTCTCGCCCGAGAAAGAAAGCGAGTTTGGCATAGAAAGATCAAATAATCATCGACATAAATAACCTGTCTCATGAAGATATTCCGGATTATGGTTATGTCCAAGAGACATCATTGGGGGACGCTCCAATGTTAGAACCAATTCCAGGGAATAGGGAGATATCCATGAATTACACTAGTGTACATGAGACGTTAAATCGAGATTCTATTATCCTTGATGATGTGTTTGCATATTCTATTCCTCAAGGAAATTATAGAACACGATGATATCGAACCTCACTCCTTTGAAGAATGTCAACGAAGAGCAGACTGGCCTAAATGGAAAGATGCGATCCAGGTTGAATTGGATTCACTAACAAAGAGACAGGTATTTGGGCCTATAACATTGACACCCCGAAGTATAAAGCCTGTTGGGCATAAATGGGTCTTTGTTAGAAAGCGTAATGAGAAAAATGAGGTTGGTAGATACAAAGCCCGCCTTGTGGCGCAAGGTTTCTCACAACCCCCTGGAATCGACTACGAGGAGACATATTCTCCCGTAATGGACGTTATAACGTTCCGCTACCTTATCAGTTTGGTAGTTTCCGAAAAACTTGACATGTAGCTTATAGATGTGGTTACAGCATATCTCTATAGGGATCTAGATTCAGAGATATATATGAAGGTTCCAGATGGACTTCAATTACCTAAGTCAAGTGGCTCTAAACCACGGAGCATGTTTTCAATAAGATTGAGACGCTCATTATATGGATTGAAACAATCCGGACGGATGTGGTATAACCATCTAAGTGACTACTTGATTGGGAAGGGATATGTCAACAATGAAATATGCCCATGCATGTTTATAAAGAGGACAAGTTTCGGATTTGCAATTATAGCAGTTTATGTCGATGACATGAACGTAATTGGAACTCTAGATGAGTTAAAGGAAACTGCTAAGTACTTGAAATCCGAATTTGAGATGAAAGATCTTGGGAAAACACGGTTTTGCCTCGGACTATAACTCAAGCACCGTAGTGATGGGATTATGATCCATCAGTCAGCATATACTCAAAAATTATTAAGGCGCTTTAATGAAGATAAAGCAAAGCCTGTGAGTACTCCCATGATCGGTCGTAGTCTTGAGCTTGAAAAAGATCTGTTTCGTCCACGGGATGAGGACGAAGACTTATTAGAGGCTGAAGTGCCCTATCTAAGTGCAATAGGCGCATTATTGTACTTAGCTCAACGCACAAGACCGAACATCTCATTCGCAGTGAACTTGTTAACTCGACACAGTTCTGCGCCAACACGCCACCATTGGATTGGCATAAAGACAATCTTTCGATACTTGAGAGGTACGATTGATATGGGCTTGTTCTATCCCTACAGAGAGAAAAGAAATAACAGAAGTGTGGGATCAGACTCCACAAGGCAAAACGCCACCTTCCGTGCTCCTCCTCCCTTCTATCAAAATGACAACGATATCTTGATGGGTTTTGCTGATGCAGGGTATCTCTCTGACCCTCACAAAGTTCGCTCCCAAACGGGTTATGTCTTTACCATGGGAAGCACTGCGATATCTTGGAGGTCTACAAAGCAGACCCTTGTTGCTACTTCCTCAAATCATGTAGAGATTATCGCTCTACATGAAGCCGTGCGAGAATGCATATGGCTAAGGTCTGTAGTTAGACACATTCGAGGAACCTGTGGTTTGAAGTCTACCATAGAGGAACCTACATGCATTTATGAAGATAACGCAGCTTGTATTGAGCAAATGAAGTTAAGTTTCATCAAGGGCGACAACATCAAGCATATATCGCCTAAGTTCTTTTACAATCAGCAACAACAAACACTTCTAAATATTGAAGTGAATCAAATCCGTTTAGAGAATAATGTAGCGGACTTGTTTACCAAGTCGTTACCTAAATCCACCTTCGAGAAACATATGAAGAGCATCGGATTAAGAAAGTTATCTGAACTCCCATAATTGTAGAAATCAGGGAGAGACCTTAACATTAGGGGGAGGTATGATGTCTACATGTTCGATCTCGAAGAGTGAAGGACGTGTTATGCTCTTTTTGCCCTTCGACCAGGGTTATTTTTGTCCCACAGGGTTTTTGTTACCTGGCAAGGTTTTTAGTGAGGCAACGATCAAAGGGTCATCACCGAGTTTGAGCGGCACAAGGGGGAGTGTTGAAGGATGTCGACTACTCCACATTCACGCAAGTTGTGCTCTTTTTCTCCTTCGACCAATGTTGTTTTTTCCTACAGGGTTTTTATTACTTGGCAAGGTTTTTGATGAGGCAACTTAGAAGTGCATAGCAGAGGCAACACTATTGACATGGAATATACAAGGGGGAGTGTTGTGAATGATAATGACTATTCATGCAATAGGTATTGCTTAATGTATGCGATTGACAGACTCATAATATATGCGATTGACAGACTCGTAATGTATGCAATTGACATACTTGTAATGTGCGATTGATTAGTATAGCTATTATGTATTACCTTTTGTATACATGATGTAACCCTATATAAACCTCATAGTGAGATGAATACAATATATTTTTCCAATTCTCTACAATACATATTATATTTTTATGTGACTTTATTTATTTATTTATTTATGTTGTACAGTTAGTTTTAAGGTTAATTAGTTATTTTAGTAAAAAGGAAAATAGGAATTTTAAACTAGTTGTTACAAAGAGGTTGTGTGTACTTAGAACTCTGAAACTTATCAGATATTTTCTAATAAGTTAACTGAACGTATAAGTTTTGAGAGAGAAGAAAAGTTTTTTAGACATGTTTAAGCTAGAAAAAGAAGAGACAAAAACGTTCGCATGCAAGGATAGAGAAAGGAGAAAATAGGTTAGGCTGCGCTGACCACAGTATCAGGTCTGAGATCAAGTGTTTTTGTTTCAATTTTGATCAGGTACTTTTACTTAAACAACTATGGTCCTTTCATTACTTGAAATTAGACTTATCAAGGGTTATTTTGGCGTTGATTTCACAGAAAAATATTAAGAATCGAATTTATGGTGTTTTTTTCAAAGTTGACATAGAGGAAACAGGTTTCCTGCTGACAGAAGTTAGGAACGTGTTACAGTCATTGTTTAAAGAGCCAAATGCTTTGTTTTAGCCATAAAATTTTTCTGGTCTGGGGTAAAATTTTAGTGAATTTATCATTCATAATTATTTTTACAAAATTCGTTAACCATCTGAACCTAGCTGTTTAGGTCGAGAGGCTTATTTTGGGTTCTTTTTTTAAGACAACTTTTGGGGTTCTAGAAAAACTGATTTTGCTCCCAAATTTTTATCTTATACTAAATATTGAGCCTTAAATAGACTTACCAAATTTCAACAAGTTTTAATTCCTATTGAATCCTGTGGAATTGTTGGAAGAGTCATTGTTGGTGAAGGTTTGTTTCCTGGCAGCAACAGATGTCGGTTTTAGAAAATTATTTGGATAAGTTTTTAGTATTCTTTTGACTCGATATTTTTACAGTAGATACTTGAGCATGTCTAGTTTAATGTTGTAAATTTTCAAGGGATTTTATTAACGACTGTAGTAAGTGAGATTTTTCCTTAGGACATAGGCCCTGCCAGATTGCTTTTACCGCAGGTTATAAGGTTCTAGTTCGTGTCTCATTTTGAGTTTTTGTTTTCTTTAGGCCAAGAAACCACAACTTAGGAGGCTGTACCAGTTGCTTGTATAGCTTGGTTAGTTGAGGTAAGTAACTTTTGTATGCTCTGGAACCATGATAAATATATTATTGATGATATGTTACTATATTATATATTATACACTTATGATTTTGAGTGCACTATTTTTGTTTCCGTTGTGAATGCTTTGGCTTCTACTAGTACGTATGCAACATGCAAAATTTGATAAGTTTTGAAAGAGATTTCTGCTAGGTACTCTCTTGGCATATCAATACCAGTAGGCTGTCTAGAGAGAAATATGTTCTGTAAGTGCAAATTATGCACTGTTTTGTCTTTGCAGGTTCTGCATTATCTATTATATGGCCCATATAGTGGGTTTGTCACCGACGGGTGACATCTGTCTCCCACCTCTGATAAGTTTGGGTCTCATTGGTATGTTATGTCTAGAGGGACCTAGAAAGTTCAGTTTGACTTGTTTTGAGTGCACTCCATGTACTATGCATTTTACTATATTATATATAAGTATGGAATGTCTTCCTATTTGTTATATGTGGTGTGTTATAGTTACTTACTGAGTTTATATCTCATTAGTAATTTGTTGTGGATCCAAGTACCGAAGATGAATTGAATGCTTAGAAGACTTGGTAGCAGCTAGTGATTGGGTCGGCGTCCCCTAGAATAAAATTCAAGTTTATAGATTAAGATTGTTCTAAATTTTAGAATGGAGCTTCTATAACCTTTTTATTTATTTAAGTTTTTTTTTTTTTTTCAAGTGAACTAAAGTGTATTTCTAAGCTTTTCTTTATTTCAATTCGACTTAATAAAAATACAGTTTTCACCTCCAATTTTTGGGCCGTGATAGTTTGGTATCAAAGCCAAACGAACCTGTAGACATTAGGAATAGTCAGTAGTGGGGACTAGTTTGCTGCCAAGTCTATAGGTTTTGGTTTTGTTTCCTTGTCCTAGCTCTTCTCTGTTTAAGTTGTTTTAGTTATTAATTTGACTTGCACTTAATTATGTCCCTTGGATTTTGTTTGTTATTATATTTTGCGAACTAGGAACTAGTCATGTCGGGCAGAGGAAGAGGCAGAGGCCAGCATGGGCTAGAAGAAGGTTTCGGTGGTCCTAACACTATGCAAGATTTCTTTGAGATGATGACTACTTAGGGAAACAGCATGCAACAAGGTGTTAGAGGAGTAAACAAAGTGGTTGAGCACTTTAGAAAAAATAATCCACCTGCTTTCGATGGACACGAAGACGCACTTGCTGCTGAAGAATGGGTTAATGAGTTGGATAGCATATTCAGGCTTATGGAATGTACTGATGCGCATAAAGTTACTTACGCAATTTACATGCTGAAGAAGGATGCCAGATATTGGTGGGATACTATGTGTAGAGCCCACAACATTGATGTGAATCCCATTAGTTGGACAAGATTTAAGGAGTTATTTTATGAAAAGTATTTCCCTGAGCCATTGAGAGCAGAGAAGGAATCTAAGTTTCTGTTGTTGAAAATTGAATCAATGCCTTACCCAGAGTATGAGAGGAAGTTTGAGTCACTATCAAGGTTTGCTCCACATCTTGTGGATACTGAGGAGCTCAAAGCAAGGAGATTTGTGCAAGGTCTCAGGTTAGAAATCAGGAGAGCTGTGGAGGTCCTTGATTTGCATACATACACAGAAGTGGTAAGAAGAGCTCAAATTGTGGCTAAGCATGATGTGCCAATGGCTACTAGAGAGATAATTGACAAAGACAAGGGTTCAGTACAAAAGAGACCATGTGAAAGTGGTAGCCAAGTAGTGGTCCAAAATCAGGTTGGAGGAAATAAGAGGCCTAGAACAGGTGACATAAGTAGGGGTACCTCACAAACTTGTCAGACCTGTGGGAAGAAGCATGTTGGGTTATGCCATAGAAACACTGGTGCTTACTTTAGGTGTGGGAAAATAGGACACTTCATACAAAACTGCCCTAACACGAAGAATGGTCATGACGATTCACACCAATAATAAGACTTCAGGAAGGGTTTTTGCACTATCAAGGAAGGAGGCTAAAGCATCGCCATCTGAAGTGGCAGGAATCATTTCCATCTCCCGACATCCTACTCTTACTCTATTTGATATAGGATCTACTCATTCTTTTGTCCTCCTTTTGAAATCTATTACTACAAATGCCAAGGGGAAGAACTCTGCAAAAATAAAGATACAACAAAATATTAATATTTGAAATGAAAACTAAAAGCAGCAATGTACCGCTGCATGCGCCACAAATGTAGCACTTATTATCAACTAGATAATTATAAATAAGCAATCTAAAAAGCTCCTGTCGTAGGTACTGAAAGCTACTAAAACACACGTACAAAGCTACTGGACCAGCAGTAAAAAGCTACCGACATAGGTATGGAAAGCTACTAAACTAGTAATAAAAAGCTACTAATATAGGTATATAAATCTACTATAACACATGTACAAAGCTGCTGGACCAGTAATAAAAAGATACTGACATAAATATTAATTATAGATATCCCATAACAAAAAACAACATGAGGACATATAAGGTTCACTGCACATGGGACAATTCTACACTCCTACTCTCACAAACAAGTCAGATCACCAAGAAGCCATTTATGTTCAAAGACACATGAGCACAAGGTCTGCAGACGCAAAAGAAAATGGCATGCCAAGGCTTTTGTAATGTTTTCGAGCATCCAAAACATAATATTGATTATAGATATTCCATAACAAACAACATGTGGACAGGCAAACCATATAGTAAAGGCTAAAGTACACAATTCATTCTTCAAAAACAGAATCAAATGGCATGAAAAGAGAGGGGCCAAGAATGAAGTTTTGATGGTCATAATGTCATTGCATATGATAATCTTCCCAAGCATGTAATCTAGCATAATTTACATCAAAACTATACTTAAACTAATATTTCTTACTTCACTCCATTTCAACCTGTAAAAAGGATGTGGAAAACTTTTGAAATATGCATTTTGGTCTATTCTTCACAAGATTACACATGCAAAACTCATATGACAAGGGTATAGAAACTGCAAATATGTTATAAGATGTGGTTTATACTTTATCAGAGGTAATTAATAACGTTGGTTCAGCATCCTTTACGTAGTCACCAACTGGGAGCTTAGGCTGGATGGCTTCTACCTGAGAAATTTCCATCAACTAAGATAGGTAAGTTCTCTTTTAACCAAAAACGAGCAATTTTAATAAGAAATGACAGTAACATTAATAACAACATGCAGTAAGCACACAACTGAAACACACATAGCAGTAGCACACATACAGAAGCACAAATAAAACAGTTATAGCTACATGGAGGTCAGTATCCAAAGTCAAGTAACCGGGTCTACATATAAAGTACATGTCTAATAACTATGCATTCAATATTCGATAATAAATCACAAGAAGCACATACACTACAGGAAAATCAGTCTTTTACGGCGCACATTTGATGTGGGCCGTAAAAAACTGTCATTTACGACGCACGTATCATGTGTGCCGTCAGAATGTGTTTATTCAGGTCATTCACGGAGTACAACTTATGTGTGCTGTAAATTTAGTTATCTATAATGAGTTTTTTCACTTGTCTCTTACGACATACATTTCAAGCATGTCGTAAATGAGAATCAATTTAAAAAAAAAAAATTTATAGAGGTATATTACATTTTTCTTATTGAAAAAAAAAAAACAAAAAAGAGGGATCTGATTTCAATTCTTTACGTTACGTTATCATTTCAATCACTTCTCCCTCAAATTTCAGCTACCATATTCTCTCACTTCGTCTTCACCATTCTGGCGCCAAAACCACATCTGTTTCCGCTCAAGTTCTCGAGGACCAGTCTCTCTCTCTCTCTCTCTCTCAATAATTTCATCGATCTTTGCATCTCCGATTTCCTGCTCTTCTCCGATTTCTTGTTGATCGATTTTGTGGTTCGATTAGGGTTTGATTGTGTGGAATGATTGTAGAACTAAGTGAGGGCCAAGTTATCTCTCCGAGTTTTGGTCTTCTGTTTCTATTTTGTAGTTAATTGAGGAAATTTAAGCTGAAAATTCATTTTCAAGTTGAAGTTGTTTTTGAGTGTTGTGCATTTCCGGGGTTTGGAAATGGTTAGAGTTCTGGAGGAAGGTTCATGTATGCCCGTTCACAATTCCTTGCACTCCTTTTCAATCTGAGTTTTGTTATAGGCCAATCTGAGATAGTGAGTTGTGCATACCATCTTTTTGACAAAAGTCCTGAGAGAGATGACAAAAATTTATTTTGCTCCCTGACTCTCACAGTTTGTATGTGACTTTCACAGCATTTTAATAATGTTTTGTATTAAGGGGAAATCGGTTGCTGTTGTGACGAAAGAAGGGCTCGGAAGAACCACTTGGACTTTTCTTAATTCTTGCTGCTCAGGTAATGGAAATGGTTTGGCAGCTGGTTGGTTTTTTACAACTAAAAGCTCTACCACACACAGCTCCACAATAGCTGGCTGGCCTTGTTAGTTTTTGTTTTATAGCTCAATAAGTCTGCACCCTGAGAATCACATTTAACCACATGCCCCTAATTTAATTTGTCACCGAGTTGGATTGGTTTTGCTTTACATATACTAGTTTATTCTCTGTGTGCTAGCTTTGATGGATATGTTACCTTAAATATTATTGATGATATATAAATGAAGTGGTCAAGGGAACTCTAGAGGACACCTGACACATTCCTTTTTCTCCTTTGTTTCCTTGTTTTCTATTCTCACCTCCAAACTTTGTATACGACATCTCATGACAATATAGGTCTTTTAGGGTATTTTAAATGTGTTCTAATTGATTGATTATTATATGAGTCTAGTTATACTTAATTTCCCACTGCTCTTTCTTTAACTATTAATAGTCTGATGCATTGGATTATTATGTGAAATTTTACTTCCCCACTGCTCTGCAATTTCTTTAACTAAGGGGTCTGGTTTTTTTTAATTTATGTTCTGATTATTCTGTGTTAGTTTTAGAGTGTTGGTGGTCTGAAAACATAAAAAGACGAGCCCCAAGGAAATCATAGACCAGCCATCATGGAAAAAGAATGGACCAAATATGAAAGGTTAAATTTTAAAATCCTAAACTCTAATTGAATGTAAAGAACATAAAATGTAGTTACTAAGATATTTTTTTTCTCCTTTCTTTTGTCTGGAAACACAGTTATATATAAACAAGGAGCAAGGAAGTTCATTGATAATGTCCAAACGAGTATGGGGAATCCAGAAAGGATTTGTTGTCCTTGTAGCAATTGTATAAGTTTCAAACGCCACAACTTTAATGTAGTATATGACCACCTGATCTGCTATGGGATAGATCCTCTTTATAGTAGGTGGACATGGCATGGGGATGAGCCAACATTACTGGATGAAAATGTTGAAATGCCTGAACCATATAGAATGTTTCATGATGCACTTTTTGAAGATAATGATGCATTTTCTGAAGAAAATGATGTTAGGGAACCTGGAGATGAAAGAGAAGAGCCCGATTTTGGACATTTATTAAAGGAGGCAAAATGTCCTATCTATAAAGGCTCTACTTTGTCAAAAATGTCGACAACAGTAGCTATGTATAAGTTTAAGGCAAGGCATGGTTTGTCTAATATAGGGTTTGATGATATGGTTGAGATGATTCGTGGGTTTCTACCGCATGACAGCACTCTTCCTAGCTCTTTATATAATGCAAAAAAATTGTTAAATGCATTTAATCTAGGTTATGAGAAAATACATGCTTGTGTTAGAGATTGTTGTCTATTTAGAAAAGAACTAGAACATGCAGATAAGTGTCCTAAGTGTGGCTCATCACGCTGGAAAGTTGATAAGTGCACACAAAAGATTCAAGGAGTTCCAGCGAAGGTACTTAGATACTTTCCAATCATACCTAGATTTAGAAGGATGTTCAAGTCAGTTGAGAAGGCAGAACAATTAAGGTGGCATCACACACACAAGAGTCAGGATGGCATGATGCGCCACCCGGTTGACTCGTTGGCATGGAAGAGCATAGATAGTAATTGGTCTTCATTTGCATCGGACCCTCGTAACCTAAGACTTGGCCTATCATCAGATGGATTTAATCCCTTTGGTGACTTTAGTTCTTGATATAGTTGTTGGTCAGTAATTTTGGTTACCTATCATCTTCCTCCTTCTTTATGCATGTCAAAGGAAAATTTAATGTTGACATTGCTCATCCCAGGACCGAAGCAGCCGGGAAACGATATAGATGTGTATTTACAACCTCTTATAGAAGATTTGAGAGAGTTGTGGGTGAATGGGGTGAGGGTGCATGATGCATTTATGAACTCCACATTCAATTTGAAAGCTTTGTAGATGTGGACCATAAATGATTTTTCCGCTTACGGGAATTTATCGGGATATTCCACCAAAGGAAAAAAAGCTTGTCCAGTTTGTGGTGTGCAAACATACTCACAGTGGCTAACAAATGGAAAAAATCAATCATACATGTGTCATAGAACTTTTCTTCCTCATGATCACCCTTTCCGGTCAAAAGCAGGTTGGTTTGATAGAACTGAAGGGTATAGGGAAAAGCCTAGACAATTAACTGCTTCCGAAGTTTTTGAAGTTGTAAAAAATATTAAAAATAATTGGGGGAAGAAGAAGAAAGGGGAAAACAGAAGGAGGAAGAGAGAGAATGAAAAAGATAATGATTCAGAGAGTGATGGTGATGATCCTACTAAGCTCACAAAGTGCTGGAAGAAGAAGTCAATTTTCTTTGAGCTGCCTTATTGGAAGGTATGTTATTTTTCCCATTACATATTAATTTTCTTTGACCTACCATTTACAGATCAGTTCTAGTATTAATTAGTTTTAATGCATGCTTTGTTTGTGCTGCAGAATCTATTTTTGCTTCACAATCTAGACATGATGCACATTGAAAAGAATGTTTGTGAGAGCATTATTGGTACACTTTTGGACATGAAAGGTAAAACTAAGGACAACCTAAACTCTCGTAAAAACTTACAAGAGTTGGGGATTGGAAAAAAGTTGCACCGAAAAAAGGATGGAGCTAGTAGTTCTAAACGGACTGCACCACCATACGTCCTTTTAAGAACAAAGAGACCTATCTTTTGTAAAAGGTTATTTAACCTAAGAATGCCGGATGGATACAGCTCTAATATTGCAAGTAGAGTATCATTAGAGGACAATAAGATTATGAACCTAAAGTCTCATGATTGCCATGTCCTAATACAACAATTGTTGTTAGTAGCACTAAGAGGATTGTTACCAAAGGGACCAAGGGTTGCTATCTTTCGGTTATATCCTTCTTTGAATTTGCTATGCTAAAGGGTGATCGATATAAAGAAAGTAGAGCTACTAGATAAAGAGCTTCCAGAAACTTTGTGCATGCTTGAGAGGTTTTTTCCTCCTTTTTTTGATGTTATGGTCCACCTAACCATTCACCTTGCACAACAAATTCTTATTGCTGGTGCGGTGCATGCTGGATGTTCCCTTTTGAAAGGTGCGTCAGATTCTTTTATTCTTTTTTGTCGTACGTTAAGCCTAGAGAAAGAGCAGAAGACACCAGAGGAGAACAAAAAGGGCTAGTTAACAATGCCAATTACAGAGCAACATTCCGGTAAAACGGTATCATCAATGGGTCTCTACTCATATGTCGTGAGATTAAAGAATAGGAAAAGAACACAAAAAAAAAAAACGAAATTTACTGGTGGGGGGATGTGAAAGCAAAAAGAGAGAGAAAAGCAAAGGAGATGCAGGAGAGGTTGAAAGATGCTGAAAAGAAAGAAAAAGAAAAGCAGGAGAAGGCACAAAAACTGCAACTTGCTAAACATAAAAAACTAGAAGAGCTGCAAGCACAACAGAATTTGGACGGTTTAGCAGAGGAGGTTCTGGAAGTGAGAAGAAAGATGGACGCTGAGGAGCAAGCACACATCAATGAAGAGCAAGAAGAAAAACAGCTCCTTCCTGAGGTCGTAGACAGAGAGAAGAGCAAAGTGTACAATTATATAGACCAGGACACCAAGCAGAGAGTGCAGAGATACTGGCAAAATGCACCATCAGGATAATACTTTAATTAAGTTAAAATTCTATTTAAAACTTATTGTCACTGGCCAAGTCACTGTTCATGTAATTGGCTAAGTAATTGGCCAAGTGAAGTCGCTGGCCAAGTCATTGTTCATGTAGCTGGCGAGGTCACTGTCTATGTAACTGTACATGTAGCTGGCCATGTGAAGTTGTTGGCCAAGTCACTGTCCATGTAGCTGGCCATGTGAAATCGCTAGCCAAGTCACTCTTTATGTAGCTGGCGAAGTCATTGGTCATGTCATTGTTAAGTAACTGCATATCACAATCCATGTTACTTATACTATTCATTCTATGCCGAGTGTTCTTCTGGGTAGGTAGCTGCTATGGAGCAGAGGTATCCAGATAGGATTTCAAGGACATGATCATGGATGAACCGATAGCAAGCAATTGCATAAAATGCTATGGGATTCTGTTGACTGATCAACTATTGAACAAAGAATCACAGGGTCTGGATGTGCCATCTTTTAGGAATCCCTTGATAGGAGCAAAAAGTGTGACGATATTATTGAATATGTGCCCTATTTTAGCCTTGTTTCTTCCTTAGTTTAGTGTTTTGAGTCAGTGAGTCGTTTTCAGAGTCTTGTAGAGTGTTTGGCGTGAAATAGGCGGAAAAAGTAAAATTCATGAAAAATCCTAGCTGGATCAGGATTCCTCACTGTCGACTGTTTTTGCGGTCTTTACATTTTAATTCCCTTTATTTTCTCTAGAAAATTCTGATATTCTCCTACTTGTTGTAGGAAACCTTGCCTGGTGGAACTCTTGGAAACAGCAATGATGGAGTCATAAAATAAAGCATTTAAGACATTTGACCAAGCAATGAAGAAGGAAAATAAAGGAGAAAGTCATTTTCAGCTGGAGAATAAAGGAGGAAGACGTTTTTCAGTTGGGGACTAAAGGAGAAAGATGTTTCAACTGGAAAATAAATAAGAGAAAGACGTTTTAGCTTGTTAAAAGACCCCATTATGAGAGGAATTAAGGCCATAAAGGAGATGTTTCAGTTGGGAAATTAAAGGAATTATGTTGCAATCCCATTCGTCTAATGATGAAGGGTATGATCGACAAAAGCCAACCAATGCTCCCCTATAAATAGGCAACGTCCATAATAGAATTGGCATCACTTCCCAGCCAAGATCGCTTCCTGGCTGATCACTTCCTTGCCTATCACTTCCTGGCCAAAAAACTTTTCCGAGACTCTACCTAATTCACTCCTTAAACTTCCATCACCTACAAGACCGTGACCACCATCCATCCATCAATCTACGAAGCTCTTAGGCGCTGAGTCAAGGACGCTCCACCACCATAGCAGAGACGAGTTCATCACCTTGTTGCCAAGCCGCTGAGGAAAGCTTCAAAGTGTAACTATGACTCTACTTATAATTTTTGTTTCAGTTTTGTGTGTTTGGATTTGCGAGTTGTGTAATTGGAGACATGAAATTTTCAGAATATTTTTATTAATATTTTTGAGATTTTCAGTTTATTATTGAGTTAATTTCGAGAATTCTTTTATGATGCATTTTACAATCTTGTGCCCTTTTATGTGTTTAGGTAATTTTCAGAGTTAGGTTCATAAGTTTGCATGCTAGAATAACGGTGAGAGTTCTTGTGTGTTTTCTTAATTTGCCGAGAGTAATTGTTATTTGTTAAGGCACTGAGTTAAACAAGTAGCAATTAGTTCTAACGAGTGGTAAAAATCATGCTTTAATGATTAAACAATTCTGGAAATTATGTGTTAAATTCTATGTGTAATGGTTAATTTGCACGTGTGAGTTGATTCGAGGGTTAGATAATACTATTAGTTAAGAGAACTACACTGAGTGTTTTCGAAAATTAGTAGTATTAGGCTTGGTAAGGACTTTTCCGATCCAAGCCTACATTAGAACGAATCAGATAAATAGATTAGTCCACTGAGGCTTTTCATTTGAGCTCTTATCTAGGCATTTACGATGGGCACATTTTTGTAGCATGTTGAAATGGATTTTCTGTTTTTACATTTAGTAATTTCCGAGTGGTATTGGTTTAGGTTACGGAAGTCGATCATTGTATATAGGTTTATTTGCTTTGTTTTTATTTTAAGTAGGTTAGGAACCAAATTTCAAAACCCCCCATTTTATTCTTTTATTTATTAATTGACCTTTTTGTCTAGGTGTACCCTACAATCCCCGGACTGAACAATCCCTGCTTATCCTATACTGACAACTACATTTTACAGGGTTAAATTGTGAGGCTGTTTCAGCCGCATCATCCCTTATGCTAGGTAAGTAGTGGAATGATTAATCTACATTCAAATCAAATCATTTGTAATTGACAATAACTTGTCTTCTGCTTTTCTTTCAAACAGCATTCGACAAAAAATCTAACGGTGTCTTCCGTACATCTCTACCTCTGCGAACCACTGTTCCAGAATCTGGGAAGGTCCAGTTATATATTCTTCCCAATTTCACATGAATCAGAATTTCATCATACACTGCTCATTTTTGACAAGGATTTAAAGAAATGGTTCCACTATGCTTCAAGGAAACCAAAAAATCCATTAACTGGAAGTTGCTTTCAAAATGTCAAAAAAATGGTATGGAACTCTTCCGTCATACTAATTTTTTTATATTTAATTTAAAGAGAAAGCATATTATTGATTATGCTGTGATATTGGAAATGCAGATTAAAATGGTAGAGCCTTGGATGACCGCAGTTAAAGACCAAGCAGATGACATGCTAGAACAAGGATGTCGAATGAAATTTGATGAAAAGAACAGCTCAGAAGAACAACTGAAACTTATTGCAGTTCCACTGATTGAAACTGAGATAGAAAGCATAAATTGGATCAGGGATAACTATAAAGGTAAAATGAAAGTGCAAGAAATCAAAAACTACCCTCAACAAGGAGAAGACTCGTAAGTACACAGCTGTTTAAAAATGTCGATATGTCATTATAAAGTTTAAATTCATTGACTTCAATTTTTATGTGATGAATAGATTGGATTACGGGCTTTTTGTGATGTACAACATGAAGAAAATTTCAAAAAATGAGACAGTTCCAAGCAAACTAACAAATGATGATATTTTGAAATTTAGAGCTCATGTAGTAAAGTCATTTGCAGAAAGTAGGCACAGCTGGAACTCAACACACAACGAATTGGAGAAATTTGTTTAGGGAATAGGACAGGTTGGAGAGCTCCTTCAGTACATATTATATAGTTTTTGGAGAGATTCTTCATTACATGTTATATAGTTTTTGGATTGCTTTACTATATATAATTTTGTTTGCAATGATCTTTTGAAAGAAATTTATGTGCTTAGGTACCTTCTAAAGTAACTAGCCAAGTTACAAAGAAACTGAATGTCTGTGTAACTGTCCATATAGTTGGCCAAGTGAAGTCGTTAGCTAAGTCACTGTCCATATAGCTGGCCAAGTGAAGTCGCTGGCCAAGTCACTGTCCATGTAGCTGGCCAAGTGAAGTCGCTGGCCAAGTTACAGATATTGCTTTAGTATATAAAAGTTTTTTTGCAATGATCTTTTGAAAGAAATTCATGTGCTTAGGTACCTTCTAAAGTAACTGACCAAGTTATAGAGAAACTGAATGTCATTGGAACTGGCAACCTCAATGTCATGGACTAGGTCATTGGTCAAGTTACTGTAGACTAAAAATAACTAGCCAAGTCATTAGCCAAGTCAATAGCCAAGAAACTGAACAAGTTTATGGATCTTAGTGGAAGACATTGAACAAGTCACCAGCCATGATTTGGCAAAGTAAATTTTAAAACTAATGTCATAAGCCAATACATAGAACAAGTAACTGTAAAGAAATTCATGTCCTTAGGTACATTCTAAAGTAATTGGCAAGGTAACTAACCAAGTCACTCATTAGCCAAGACACCGCCAAATTGATCTTTTATTTTAATTTGCAGCGTACTGCTGCACCGTGACGGCAGTGTTTCGCTCGCACAATTCAGAAAATCAATCTCTATGAATCTTAGTGCAAGACACTGAAAAAGTAACCAGCCATGATTTGACAAAGTGATTGTAAAAACTAATGTCATGAGTCAAAACATAGAACAAGTAACTGTCTCTGTTTCAAATTACCTATCGTACCCCAGAAATACAAAAATTTACGATTACTACCAGTGGCACTTATCTAACCCGAGCACGACTATTTATCTCGTTCAGTTTACAGTTTTCACAATTTCAAAACTCAAAGAAACCACTCAAGATTTTCTCTTTGGCGAAAACAGCAGAAAATGACTGATTTTCCTGCACCGTGAACCGGTGCCTAAGCAAGAGTGATTCATCGACTAAGCCCCAAATTCTAGGGTTTTACAAATTTACCGAAAATCTGTCCTCGTCAGACAGAAGACGGTGAACTCCTCCTTCTTCACATTTCGATTTGAATAGCTTGGGTTTTGTTTGAATTAGAAAAGATATTTCAATTACATGTGGAGTTTCATGAGAAAATGAATTTACATGTGAGATTTGTTTGAATTTCATGTGGAATCGGATGAGAAAATGAATTTGCATGTGAAATTTGTTTGAATTACATGTGGAATCGGATGAGAAAATGATGAGATTTGTTTGAATTACATGTGGAATCTGATGAAAAAATGGTGAGTTTTGTTTGAATTACATGTGGAAACTGATGAGAAAATGAATTTGCATGTGAGTTTTGTTTCAATTAGATGTGGAATCTGATGAGAAAATGAATTTTCATGTGAGTTTTGTTTGAATTACATGTGAAATCTGAGGCGAGAACATTTCAATGTTTTGACATTCTTCAATGTCTTTGTAACTGCCATGTCGCTGCACTAGTCACTAGCTATGATCATGTCACTGGCCAAGTCACTGTTCATGTCACTATCATTAACATGTGCATAACTATGTCACTGATTATGTAACTATCAAAATCACTATCCTTTTTCGTCTTCTTCTTTTTTCTTTTGATAGACTAAATAATAAAATTCTTAAAATAATAAAATAAACAAGATTGACAAGAATGAATGTCAAACTAATCCATGTGATGAACGTGTATAAGGAGGAGGAGGAGGAAAAGGATTCAAGGTTGCAACAGTTTAATTTCTTCTAATATCTCAAAATTTAAAATAATACATATTGCTAAAAATCTTTTCTTTGGTCATCATGCTGCAAACACCCCCCCCCCCCCCCTTTAAATCTAGCACAAGTCATAAATTTCTCATTGTTATCCATGTTATGTGACTATATCAATGATATGTGTGCAATTAATTTAAATAAAGTTTTGATGAAATATGTTTTGACCAAGAGTAATTTTGATGACCCCAAAATCTTTCTGGACCACCTCTAAGCTTGGTGAAAAGTATTTTGGGGCTCATTTAAAAGTTTATTTTAATTAACTACACACATTTTTTATGTGATCACATCACGTCTGAAGGCATGAACTTTAATTAGCCATAAGGCCACTCCCCCCCCCC
>LYNE01005360.1:6812-18611 GCA_001662545.1 Rosa x damascena
CACGTACTCATGAGCATTAGATAGCTCCCCGCTACCCCCCTTGATGTACCTGTTTGAGCCGAAAAGTAATTTTGGCAAGATCCTTTAGTGGATTTAGCATAGCAGGCCGATACTTGTGGCCCAAAAATAAGTCTACTTGGAATCGGGTTACAGCTTCGCCCATTTCGAAACCCATAAGGAAAACGAGCCCTTATTGGAGTCAGGTAGCGGAGATTGAATAGGAAACTTCAATCAATAATCCTTCTATAGTAAGGAACAGTCGAAACCCTAGGTATAAATACCTGGTTTCAAGGACAAATCAAGGACGACTCTCAAATCAATAAATCCCTCGGATTATTAAGCCTCCCCGGAGCAAACCTTCAACCTTGTTGAAACCCGGCGATCGTGCTTCCAGTCCTAGTCTCTCCAAGAGCCGACTGTTAGTGCTACTGCCACCGATACTACTAGCGAAGCAAGGGTAACGCTCTCGCAACCCTGCTAACCTAAAGTCACGGTTTAGCAAACCCTGTGCTTTCTCCAAACTTCCTAGTGATTGCTCTGCTTAGTCTACAACACTAAGTATCGATTTAGTGACGCGAAGAGATCACAACCAAAGCCCTTATCCGTAAGGCAAGAAGTCCTTTCTCGGAAGGCAGAGAAAAGAGCCTTGTGACGAGGTTGGTGCTCTCCTCGTCCACAACGCTTGATCAAGAAGTCAGGTCAAGGGACGTCCCGACGACTGCACCCCACGGTGTTAGCACGCTCGTGCATTCAAAAGAGACAGTTTGTACCACACTGATTTTGGAGCCAAACATTTTGGCACGCCCAGTGGGCCTTTTAGATTTTCGCGAACTTAACCATTGGGAAGTCAAGCAAAAACCCTTATCAAAAGGTTTACGCTAACTGCTCAAAGCATAAGACCTTCAGTTACAGACTGCACTTTCGCGCGGACTGTCGTGGTCTTTCTGAAGAACAAGTGACTCAAAGGTTTTCTCGTTACCCACATCAACCAATATGTCAATTGAACAGGGAGAGAATCACCCGACCGCTACTGAGGGTCAAAGTGTCACTACTAACCAGGCAAGTGAGCATGTCAACACTATTGTGGTTTCTGATGCCGCGGAAAGTGTAGAAAGAGAGGCTTTCATTCCGAAGCCTATTCCAGAGGAAACGACCTTCGAGGAAAAACTCGCGATCATCATGGAGAATATCGAGAATCATTTTGCGAAGGTAGCTGCTGATTTTGACAGGGAAATAGCGAAAACAGACCAGCTTATATGTGAACTAGACCAGCGCATTTCCCAACGTGCTGAGGATACTAAGCAATAAATCACACGATCGAAGAATGAAGTAAGGGCCCATGCCAGAGGTATCGCTGATGAGCAGAGTCAACATCAAAAAGAAATTATGAAAGCTATCACGAGCCAAACCAAGCAGACTGCGTCAGATTTGGCAGCTCTTCGCAAGGATGGTTCTAATTTTGCAACAGAGGTCGCCATGCAGAGAACCGAATTGAACCAGGCTAAAGAAGTATTGAACAAAGCTCTAGGCGATCCTAAAGCCATCCTTGGCTCACTTGGTCAGCCCTCTGGTTCTGGTAAGTATATACCACCAAACGCTCGCGAGAAGGCTAGCAGCAGTATGGCCATACCTCTTGCAACGGCTACTGCCACATCAACCAAAAATAAGGAAAAAGCTTTGGTGATTGGTGGTAACAAGGCTGCTTCATTAGCCTCACAAAAGGATAAGATCCAGAAGACCGGTGATGGTACTCCAGCTGATCTTGTAGTGTTTACTCAGTACGACAGTGACGGGGCAGAGAATGTCTACCATGAACTCCCAGACAATTACTACGGCATTGACCAAGCAGGCAACCCCGTCAAGATAACAGCGTTGGTCAAGGATTCGCCCGTACCAGAGGTAACTATTCAGCAGTCTGCTAATCCCCAGACTATTTGCCTAAGGGAACGAACAACGACTGCTAGCCAAACCGTACCCTTGCAGGTTGCTCGCCAGACTGTGGCGAATCCTCCTCCTCATCCTGGCCTAGTGTATGTGAGACTTGAAGAGGTAGAGGAGATGATCAAGCTGGCTAACCCTAGGGCCCAAATGGATGGGGTCTATGAGGGACCTTTCCCGCCACATATAATGCTCGCGTCCTTTCCAAGAGGTTATAAGAATATCATATTTTCTACTTTTTCAAGGGAGGACACTGAGAACGAGACAACTCATCTGGCCAGGTTCAGGGTGCAATGTGGCCAATACCAGAATGATGACATCCTCAAGTGCAGGATCTTTGGCACTTCTCTTTCTGGAGCCGCCTTTAGATGGTTTTCCAAACTCCGACCAGGAACAGTGGCAGATTGGCCCGCAATGGAAAAGCTCTTCCGAGAAACTTTTGGAGCTATTGAGCCCGAGGTCGATTTGGCCTCTCTTACTCAGATGTCCCAACAACCTACCGAGTCTGCCATTGCCTATCTTTAACGCTTTCAGATTCAGAAGGCCAAACTGAGTGTGCTCCTTCCTGAAAAAGAATTGGTCAAGCTAGCGATCAAGGGTTTGGAACCGCGCCAACGAAAGAAGCAACATGGCAACATGATCCAGTCAATGGGAGAACTGATCACAGAGGTGGGTAGCTTTGAGCATCTCCTCAGAGAGACCGATGCTAGGAAAAATGCGTCCAAAGGAACATATGTGCCAGGGAAACACCGCACAGTGGCAACTCTTGGATACCTACAGCCAACCTATGATCCTTACTATCACCAGCAAGGGGAAGAGGTTTTCTAGGGTGAAGATGAAGATGAGGAAGAGGAGAACGACGTCTCCGCACTAGAGTTGAAAGGCAGGAAGAATTCAACCCTCAAGCAGTGAAAGATATCTAAGGAGCCTGTCAGGCTCAAGTCTGTGGCTTTCACTAAACCTGAGTTCGCGACATATACATATGATGCCAATAAGGCACATGAGATTCTGGATGAAGTGATTGCCGCGAAGATGGTGAAAGCAGACTTTGGCCTTTTCCCTCGACCGGATCAGCTGAAAGGGAAGAAGTACTGCAAGTTCCACAACTTGTGGAACCATAACACAGCTGATTGTGTGAAGCTAAAGGACCAAATTCAGGTATGGCTCAATAACGGCAGTTTGCAGGTAGAAGTTTCGACTGCCGCAGCAGCACTAGTAGATTTGAACCCTTTTCAAGATACCAGAGTCAGTATGGTTGACGTGAACTGGCCTAAGAAGAACCAGAGGAATCCAACCCTAGATTTGACTACAAAGGGGAAAGAAGAGAGGGGTGAAGGGGAGGAAACCCCTGCAAAGAAGAAAGCTAAGCCCATCAACGAAGCCTCACCAGTGGTCCTTTTCTCGCGATGCAAAGAGGAATGCAGCATCCAAGTGTCGCACGCAGAAGTCGAGCAGACATTTCATTTTGGTTCCCTCCCGCCAATTAAATGGGCTTCACCATCACGAAACTACGAGCCTTCTAGCCCAAAGGCGAGAGATGAGGTAAAGTCACCACCATCCCCAAAGGATTCCAACTTGTTCAAGAAATTGAAAGCGGCCGCGGCCGATCAGAAACAAGAAGGAAGGGTTTGGAATGAGCACAAAGATGTCATGACCAAACCTTACATTCCTCCTACTTCAACGTCCACCATCAAGGAAGGCAAATGGTATAGCAGAGAGAAGGAGAAAGCAATGGAGATCAGCCCTTCCAGAAAAAGGAAATTGCAGCGCAGGTTCGGAGAAGCCAAGCGTGCCTTAGAAGCTCTGGATCGGGGCCTGATCAAGTTGTCGCAACTGGTTAAATCTCCTGAGCAATATCAGAAGGAAATGGAGGCATTAGCTACTAAGCCATTGGTGGCTCCTCATAGCTTTAAAAAGCAGGCGCGTTCAGAATCAGGAGCCTCTAAGCCTAGTGTTTTCTGCAGGATCATGACAGAAATGACACCTCCGCTAGCTAGGAAAGACAACTCGCCAACTAGGAGGCCACATGTTAGGTGCAGGTTGTTTCGAGAGGAACCAGAAGCCAAACCCTCAGTTTTTGAGAGATTGGGGGGCAAGGGCAGCACTACAGAAGCTTTACAGTGGAGACCTAAAAAAGTCCAAAGTTTGTTGGTCGCGCCCCCAAAGGAGATACTTGTAGGGGAACAAAGATCAAACCCGCCATTGTTGATGGCCGAGCTGCAGGAACAAAAACAGTGTGAGGTAAAGGGCCTTACAGAAGAGTCATTGGTAGACCGGCTGGTGAAGCAGTTCAACACTGACATCCCGGTTGGAGAGCCGAAGCTCAACTTGGAGGACGACATAGACAAAACTGAGGCGGTTGATACTTCATGCAATATAGTCTATATACTTCTCGCGAGATATGCTTTGCTAATCACTGCGCAAGAGTGTGTGGAGAATGAAGACGGTACCAATCAACCTCTGCAAATCAAATCGGCTGCAACAACACCTTTAGCAGAGGCAGTGGTTCTTGAGATTGAAGACGCTGAGGGTAAAGGTTTCTTTATGAGCTTCACAAGACCAACGCCCGCGATGGTTCAGCATATGCGACCTTTATATATAACAGTGGAGATTGCTGGCACTAAGGTTAGCAAGATCACGGTCAACACAGGGGCCGCTGTCAATGTTATCAGCGCAAGAACCATGCATTTACTTGGAATCAAGAAAGAGAAGATCCAGTCTACATCCCTCACGCTGAAGAACTTTGGGGGACAGTCACAAAGACTTTGGGTTTATTGTTTCTACGTATCAAGGTAGGACCAGCAGAGGGAGTCTATGCTTTCTTCGTGACAGATTGTTATGCGGCCTATAGCGCCATCCTAGGGTGTGACTGGATTCATCGGAGCTATTATGTTCCTTCAACTCTCCACCAGGAACTGGTGATGTGGAATAGGGTAACAGATCAAGCTGAGGTGATTAAAGCGGATCCTCGCCCATTCCCAGTCTCCGCGAACTATGTAGATGCCAGGTACTACTTGGAGCCAATTACTCCATTACAAGTCAGTGGCATCGACGACAAAGGCCGCCCCACAGGGGTGACGGCCTCTGAATTGGCACAATGGGGGCTTACGCTCGCAAAAGAAGTCTTGGAAAGGCCTGGCCACGCTGTGCCCAAACCTTTAAACGATTAATGGATTACGACCTTCCAGAAGAAGGGATAGAGGCCTTCCACTCATTGTACGAAAGACTATCCTCGTACCTGGTGGAAAAAGAGGCCTATGATCGTGTCGCGACCTTGGAAATTGTCGACGAGGAGTTCTCTGACCAAGAAAAAGAAGACGAAGAAGAAATTCAGCTGGCTCCAGCAGCGCTGGATGATACCCCTCCAAAGGTCAGGGATCCTACAGAGAAAGTCAACCTTGGAACAGCAGCTAAACCTATGGAAGTGGCTATCAGTGCTTATTTAGAGCCTAGTGAGAAATAGAGGCTCATTGATTTATTACTAGAGTTCAAAGACTGCTTCGCGGAGAAATATGAAGACATGCCCGGCCTGTCACCGGACTTGGTTTGCCATCAACTACCAACACTCCCTGATAAGAGGCCTGTGAAGCAAGAGTCGCGAAGAATGAACTCCGAGACCCAAGTTTTGGTCAAAGAAGAAGTTGAAAAGATGCACAGGTCAGGCATCATTCGGGTGGCCAAATACAATCAATGGCTGTCCAATATCGTGCCAGTCCGTAAGAAGAATGGTAAGATGAGGGTCTGCGTGGACTACAGAGACCTTAATGTCGCTACGCCTAAATACGTCTACCCCATGCCGGTCGCGGATATGTTGGTAGATGTAGTGGCAGGACATGAATTGTTATCCTTCATGGACGGAACTGCTGGGTATCACCAAATTCCGATTGAGGAGGAAGACAGACACAAAACAGCGTTCTTTTGTCCAGGGTTCGCGGGGGTTTTTGAATACGTGGTTATGCCTTTTGGACTGAAGAATGCTAGGGCAACGTATCAGAGAGCCATGAACCTGATTTTCCACGACATGCTGGGGAAGATTTTAGAGGTTTACATTGATGACGTGGTCATCAAGTCCAAGTAGCGCGGGGATCACATCACGGATCTCAGGAAAGTCTTCGAGCGAATGCGGCTGCATAAGCTCAAGATGAACCCCGCCAAGTGCGTTTTCGGAGTTCAAGCAGGAGATTTTCTGGGCTTCATCATCCATCAAAGGGGTATTGAGGTCCCTGAGGATAAGGCAAGCGCAGTCATCAATGCCTTTTCCCTGCGCACAAAGAGAGAGTTACAACGATTACTGGGTAAGATCAACTTACTGAGACGTTTCATATCTAACTCTGCAGGTAAAATCCAGCCTTTTTTCCCCACTACTGAGACTACAAGGACAGAGCGAGTTTGTGTGGGAACCTCAACACCAAGAGGCTTTTGACAAAATTAAGGCCTATCTGGCAAGCCCGCCAGTACTCGTTCCACCTAGAGCTGGATTTCCATTAAAGCTGTATATTTCAGCAGCTGAGGCGTCCATTGGCAGCCTACTCACCTAGGATGATGAGGAAGGTGTCGAGCATGCCATTTTTTACCTCAGTAGGACACTGACGGATTGCGAAACCAGGTATACTCCCATGGAAAAATTGTGTCTTACGTTGTACTTCTCAGCGTGCAAGTTGCGACACTACATGTTATCCTTTACCAATTGGATTATCACTCAAACCGACCTGGTTAAGTACATGCTATCGCGACCTATTCTGCGAGGTCGTATTGACACGTGGGTATTGGCCTTATCCGAATTCTCGCTACAATACGTTCCACAGAAAGCAGTGAAGGGACAAACCATCGCAGACTTTCTAGCATATCACCCTATGTTGGATGTCCCCACAGTGAAAGAGTTAGAGATAGCGACCGCAAACATAACTCGACCAGATTTGGTGCGCATTCTAGAATATGCTATTTGGTATCAAGCCACAATCTCCCTTCAACCCTGGATACTATTTTTTTATGGCTCAAGAACAGAAACACTAGCAGGGGCAGGAATTATTCTGGAAAACCCAGCAGTCGATCGTTTTTCTTATTCTTTCCAATTGGAATTCAAGTGCACCAATAATCAAGCAGAGTACGAGGCCCTCATTATTGGCCTAGAGGTGTTACTGGAGCTAGGACTAAGAGATGTCCAAGTACGCAGTGATTCTTTGCTTGTCATAAATCAATTTCAAGAGAAGTACAGGTGTGTGAGCTGCTTGCTTGTACCATATTTGAATCGCACCATTGAACTTCTGGATCAATTCAATGACGTGGATTTGGAATATATCCCTCGCGAGCGCAACTTTGCGGACAACAAACTGGTTCAACTGGCTACAGGCATTACTTTGAAATATGGGGTTCGCGAGCGAATCCTGAAAGTTGAACGACGCACGCTACCTTCTTGGCTCGCGTGACCTGACCCGCCAAAAGATCCAGTCGTCACGGTCCTCGAACTTATTGATATAGACTGGCGCATCCCTTTGATTGCTTACCTAAAGCAACCAGACTCTGCTGCAGATAGGAAGACTCGTTTTCTTGCCTTCAATTACTTCCTCAGAGGCGATGAGCTACGCCAACGTAGCGAAGATGACATAGACTTCCGTTGTGTGTTTGGCCGCGATGCAAAGCGTTTGATGCGAGAAGCACATGTCGGCGTATGTGGAGCCCATCAAGCTGGTCCAAAGATGCGTTGACTCATCAGGCGACATGGGTATTATTGGCCCAGCATTTTGAAAGACTGTATCACGTTCGCGAAAGGCTGTTAGGATTGCCAGGCTCATGGACCAGTTCAGCATATTCCCAATATTCCCATGTAGCCTATTAACCTTGGCCTGAGCGAGGCTGGGCATTGGACTTGATTGGCATGATTCATCCCCATTCGTCACTCCAACACAAGTTCATCATCGTCGCTACGGATTTCTTCACTAAATGGGTGGAAGCTGAACCTTTGAAGGAGGACTCTGGAGCAACCATTCGCCAATTCATCTTTCGAGATATTATATGCAGGTTCGGCGTCCTCGAGGTGTTAGTATCGGATAGGGGGGCAGCATTTATGGGTGGTGATGTGGAGCAGCTCGTCAACGACTTCGGCATCCAGTTTCTCCATAGCATACCTTATTACGCTCAGTCTAATGGACAAGCAGAGGCCAGTAATAAGATTATCATTAACCTACTGATGAAGATGCTTGTTGAAAATCCTCACCAATGGCACGAGACATTGTATGAAACATTGTAGGCCTATCACACTTCAAAGTGAACTCTTACTGCCACAACGCCCTATGTACTCATGTTTGGTCACGACGCGGTTTTACCTTTGGAGATCAATGTTCACTCCCTACGCGTCGAAGATCAACATCATTTGATTGGTGATGACTACGTCCAGGCCATGTGGCAGGAGCACGAAGACCTAAGCGGACAACGCTTAGAGGCTTTGGACAACTTAGTGATGGAGAAGCAACGCATCGCTCGTGCCTACGATAAGAGAACTCGCAGCCGCAGTTACAAAGAGGGCGAGCTCGTTTGGAAGGCAGTCCTTCCATTTGGTGAGAAGTTGACCGGTCGTGGTAAATGGACCCCACGCTGGGAAAGGCCCTTTGTGATTCATAGAATTCTGGAACGTGGGGCTTTTCACCTCAAAGATTTGGATGGCGACCTCCACCGCAACCCTATCAATGGCAGGTTCTTAAAGAAATACTACCCCAGCGTTTGAGAATTTGAAGATCCACCAGATTCTTTTGTTGCAAGGATAGGGGGGCAAACATAGTGTCCCTTGGCTCGCCTCATCCCTTGTAATTAGGCCTTTTCATTGTGGCCTCGTTCACCTGTCTTCGCTCCATCTACGAACACTAGGGAGGCAACACTCTATCTATGTATAAAGGCCTTTATAGTGGCCATTATTTTTGCAGTAATTCATTTGGCAAATTTATCATTTTGGTTCATTCATCCTTGACAATATGTGTTAAGGAATGTGTGTAAGGGCCTATACCAGAGGCCTTATTATATCATATTGTTTTTAGCAAATAAGAAAATTTTGAATATTTCATTCATGAAGTGGTTTTGCGGCCAAAAGCAAGACAATGTGTTCGGGAAAATTATATTAACGATATACAAAGCCAGAAAGTGGCTAAAACAACTAATAAGGATTCATGTCTTCTATGAGCCTCCAGATCTTGCGGCAAGAAGGGATGATGAGATATTCACTCTTACTCTTCCTCTCTTCACCCTCCTCTGATCTGAGTCGCAGATGCTATCATTTGTACTGGAAGGAGAGGGAAGGAAATAATCCATCGCAACCCTTCTAGTTGGTTATCCTCCGGGATGGAGATAGAATCAACGCTGGAGTGTGACCCAGTTGCCTCACCTACCTCCAGGGGAAAAACAGAAGTCGGCTCATCAGACCCCGTAGGTAGGCCGCGGAAGAAGAACGATCGGCCTCGAGTGGTCTTTCGCCCTTCTTCGCTTTGCTCTGTGCAGAGAAATTTGAGGAGAGGGACTCCCCATCATGTGGTGCCCCGCGTTAGGAGTTCCTCGTGTTCTTCAACCTACCTAAAACCTAGGATGTCCCATCCACGCTTTCATAGACCAAAGACACGAGGTTGCCTGAGATTAGGCCATAAGGCCTACCCAGGCAGTGAGATTAAGCCATAAAGCTTAAGATCTAGAGGCTAAGGGCAAGATCGTATGAAGAAGATTTGAGAAATAGAAGGAAGAGGAGAAATGCTTGCAAGGTCATTTCTGGGTAAGCCACGTTTGCGTAAGTTTTCATCTTTCCAAAGTATTGATATTTGTAGAAGCCTGCCTCAGTGGCCTCAACCCTTGGATATGGGCAGTTGAAGATGTTTCAACACCATCAATGGGAATATCAATAGATTTCAATGCTGAGATCTCAGAAATAAACGGAATTGAATACGCGTGGACGAGAGAGCGGTCTCCAAGGAGGTAACTGCTCATTTTCAAGATTATCTTTTTGAAACTGTTTTTGTGCAGTTAAAGCAAGAATTGAACAGAGCTATTGCCTACGAGATAAAAGAAATTTGAGCCAACAAAGTGGGCTAAATAATTAATTTATTGGTAGTAATATTGTTCATACAAATTAATGGGCCTAATATCAGAGGCCTAAAAATCCCTGGCCTGCATGAGTTAAGCGGAGGAAAAGTTCATCCAGGCAAAAGCTAGCATCAGCGGCAGCTTGTGCGGCCTGTTGGGCTGCTACACGAGCATGGGCCAGGTCATGGATCAGCATCTCGAAAGCGGCAAGGGGTTGCGCCAATTGAGGTTCCGCATGGGCAAGCCTAGCCGTCACATCAGTTAATTGGGCCTGAAGATCCTGGATTTGGGTCCGCAGGTGGTTTTTCTCGAGAGTTAGATCCCTGATGAGATTAGCCCGGTCACCCAAGAAATCACGCGCAGTATCCGTTTGTTGAGCAAGAGTCTGGTAGTGTGTTTTGGTCTGCCTGGCTTGCGCCGTTGCGACTGCCTTTTCATTGAGCCCTTGGGGAAGATCCTGCAGCAGCTGGTCAACCTCTTGAAATTGATCTTCAGTGATAGCCCCCTCGCGGAGAAGTACCCTCAGATACTCCAAAACTCTCGCGGGCGCGCCAAGAATCAGAATATCAGGGCCCAGAAGGCGACGAAGGCCTTCTCTGGCATCATATACGACCCGAGGAGGGGTCACTTCGAGCACACGGGCTAGCCGTTCTAAAGTGGACGGAGGTGGTTGCTCAGCGACAGGAGGGGCCTCAAGAGGCTCAGTAACAGCAACTGCCTCTGGCAATGGCTCGGGGTTTTCCCCTACTCCCCCGGCTTCAATGGCTTGGGGGGCATGGGAGGCAGGCTCCTGACCAACCACATTGAGGACAGGTTCAACAGGATTCTCAGCCACTATCTCTCCGGCTATGACAGCCGCTTCCTCGTTTGGAATAGCATTTGGGTCCTAGTGTTGAGAGAAAATTGCACACAGTGAGCGTAAATGTCACCCAACATAATTTCACTCGTATTCATTTAGTGAATAGAGTTTTTATTATTTTGGGTTCGACCCATTCAAGACAGAATGTGTCTCTTAATTACAATCCCTTGTTACAGGGAAACACCCTTTGATTCCATTTATGAGGAAACCAATTGATGGGATGTGTGTTTGTTTGTTTTTGCGACTGCACCCAAATATTTGAATGGGTTGCCTACGTACCCTTGGAAAGGGATCAAGCCACTCGTAGTTCAAGAGTTCCAATGAGTGAATGACTCATTAGAGGGCTTTGATTTTGGATTGAGAATAGTGTTTGGGACGAATTTGGTTAAAGTGGACCAGGGATTCGGTTTTGTGTTTAGGACGCGATTGCATCTAGATAAATTTGGTTCTAGATTGCCTACATACCCTTTGCGGGATCAAACCACATGTAGTTCCAGCTTTTGAGATTTAAATGGGTAGATGACCATTTATTTTGAATTTGTGTTTGGGGAAGGGTTTAAAGCCCTTGAATTTGGTTTGGACTTTATTTGTGTGATTTGGGAATGAATTTGATTTTTCTGGTGTTGGGAGAATTTGACTGGAGTGAGTGATTCATTTGGGACTGGCTGAATTTGACTGGTGGAGTCAGGGATTCTGTTTAGAGTTGCGGTTGCATCTAGTGGGTCGCTAGACTGCCTACATACCCTGTGAAGGGATCAAACCACTGTAGTTCATAAGAATTGAATTTTTGGTTTTGTACCGACTTTGGGTTGATGGATGTGTACATATTTTGAATCTGTCAAGCAAAAATATATTTTGGGGTGGACATCCAATTTGGCAGGGTATCCACCGATTTGATTTGGGCACCCTGTCGTGCCGAGCTTTGTGATTAGTCCTCAGAAATT
>LYNE01005360.1:18699-28973 GCA_001662545.1 Rosa x damascena
CCAGTACAAGCATGCTTTGTACTTGCGGAGGCCCAGTCAAGGGGCCAATTCTGCGCCAAGAAGTGTTGTAGTTCCAAGCATCATGAGGGGGAATGGCACTAGTTGGATAAGACCAAACTGGCGAGCGAAGTGGTTGGGAGCGTAGAGCTCATAACTGAGGTCATCAGATGGAAGCCTAATGTCTGAACAAGAGATCGCGCGGTGAAAAACCAGGCGCGCGCGATCACTATAATTAGGAGCCCCAGAAAGGAACCCATTTTCAAGAGGGGTGGGGAATCTTCTATTGAGTACTAAGTCGCAATAAGGCATTTCATGCAGGAGGTACAAATATGAGAAACACTCAGTATAGGGTGGGGATGTGTACCTCTCCTCGCGACAAAGCCACTGACCAAGAAGGGCGTCAACTGGTGGTAGCAATGAAATATCGTCGCGACGGATGAATGGAAAGTAAGTTTGAATCTACAAATCAAGGATCCAAAAAGGGCCAGAAATGCTAGTCTCGAAAGGATGCATGGCGTCTAGGTATAGAGTACGGTAGAGGGCATCTAACACTAGTTGTCCTAACCCCACGCGGCGGCCGTTGTAGAGGGTTGTGGCCAGGAAAGTCCAAGGACCAGTGGGCTTATTGGCGGAGATACAGAAGATGAACTTGCAGAGCCAATACTCCAGAAAAGCAATGCCACCAGTCGCATTGTGTTCTTTGTGCTAATAGGCCAGCCACCGCGGATAGGAGCTGCTATGAACGCTGCGACCAGTTTGGGCCATGGTTGATGAGAAGTTGTCAGAATCAAATTGGCCATGTAGATAGGGCTCACCATCGATGGGCAATCCAGTAATGGTAAGAATATCCAATAATGTAATACTCATTTGGCCAAATCGGAAATCAAAGGTGTTGGTGGCAGTATTCCAGAAGCAAAGGAAGGCAGCGAGTGGTGAGCGATTGCCACTGCGAGGGAGACGAAAGCATAAATTAATAGTTTGGGTAATACCTGCTGTGTTCTAGCGAGCCAGATCTCGCTCTCACGCTTCGCGATACCAAGAAAGCTCCGCCACGTGATTGAGGATGGCCAGTGCCCTATTTTTACTCGATGTTTTTGCACACCCCAACTGCTGAAATCTCCACGGGTCCTTCGGAGGACACGAATGGGCCGACGGATGGGTAGGCCGTAGAGGGCGATAGCGTCGTCTGTAATGGAATCTCGCGGTACCGGGCCCAGTCCGACATGTTGATTTGACAGCCTGAGAAGCAGTGGTCTCTGGATATTGGTGTGGAGATGACAGCGGGCACCAATTCCCGTTCCCCAAGAGCGAGCAACTTTCTCATTGAGTTCTTCCTCCTGATCGATAACTATTTTCTTTGGAGGAGCCATTTCTGGGTTTCTACAAGGAGGATTGTTTGGGACAAAGAGTTTTTGGGTTTTAGGAGACTGAAGAGTTTCTGATGTGACAGGTTTGGAGTGGCTGCAGGATTTAAATAAAAGATTTTGTGAGGGAAACGATGCGACGAAAAGACATTTTGCCAAGCGAATAGATGCAACCCTCATTAATGATATCGTTTCGGTCATCAGACACATTGTTTTAGTCCCCTTCAATCAGTTACATTCTTGCGGGCCCCATTTCGGGGCCTGGGGGGCAATGTTTGAGCCCAAAAGTAATTTTGTCAAGATTCTTTAGTGGATTTAGCATAGCAGGCCGATACCTGCGGCCCAAAAATAAGTCTACTTGGAGTCAGGTAGCGGAGATTGAATACGAAACTTCAATCAATAATCATTCTATGGCAAGGAATAGTTGAAACCCTAGGTATAAATACCTAGTTTCAAGGACAAATCAAGGACGATTCTCAAATCAATCAATCCGTCGGATTATTAAGCCTCCCCGGAGCAAACCTTCAACCTCGTTGAAACTCAGCGACCATGCTTCCAGTCCTAGTCTCTCCAAGAGCCGACTGTTAGTGCTACTGCCACCGATACTACCAGCGAAGCAAGGGTAATGCCCTCACAACCCTGCGAAGCTAAAGTCACGCTTTAGCAAACCCTGTGCTTTCTCCAAACTTCCCAGTGATTGCTCCGCTTAGTCTACAACACTAAATATCGATTCGGTGACGCGAAGAGATCACAACCAAAGCCCTTATCCGTAAGGCAAGAAGTCCTTTCTCAGAAGGCAGAGAAAAGAACCTTGTGACGAGGTTGATGCTCTCCTCGTCCACAACGCTTGATCAAGAAGTCAGGTCAAGGGACGTCCCGACGACTGCACCCCAAGGTGCTGGCACGCTCGCGCATTCAAAAGAGACAGTTTGTACCGCACTGATTTTGGAACCAAACAGTACCAACAACAAATCAGTCTAACCTGGCCAAAACAACACATCAGTCCAACCTGGACAAACAACACATCAGTCCAACTTGGACACACAACACATAAATCCAACCTAGACACATAACACATCAACACACACCTCAATCATATCTATCGTTAACCTAACAAATAGAATATGATTCACAAGTCCTCCCAAGACATTTAAAAGAAAGAATCCCCGAAACTCTCTTTTAAAAACACGTACTCATGAGCATCAGATAGCTCCCCGCTACCCCCCATGATGTACCAACAACGGACTAGAGCTCTAACTGATCGTATCCACTCACCCGGCCAAAAGGTGTGAAGTCCCGATCGTCAGACAGATCACCACACAGGTCACACAAATCGCTAACTGATCGTATCCACTCACCCGGTCAAAGGTGTGAAGTCCCGATTGTCAGATAGATCACCACACAGATCACCACACGGATCACTCCCAGCAACCTCGAATCCTCAGACCTCCCCAGGTCGTCAGATCAAAACATTAAACAGCCCACACAAATCTTTACACTTCCCAAACAATAGGAATTCCCAATTCCAAACACATTGTCTCCTGAAAAGTCAAGCCTCAAGCAATAGAATGAAACCCATCAATCCCTATTGCATAAATCATCCATCAACCCACAAGAATATACATATTTCACGTAAATATATATACACACACGTGGTCATTGACTCAAGAATGCCACTAATACCAACAATAGTTTGCAGTTAACTAAATACCTCTCAAAACAATAAAGGTATTCCGTTCATTAATGAACATTGTGAGATTACTCACCTCGAAACTCCTGCTGCATCTTCAATACAGAATAAGGCAGCCACACCACAAAACAACCATCCAAGGATACCTCGTCAAGTACCTAATCACATACGGTTTCAACTTATCAACAATCCACAAACGATTTAAGTCCGAAACCCCTGTTTTGAACTAAAATCCCCAAAGTGACGCCAATCGAGGCGAAACCACATCCGAGACCACCCAATGTCTCCGTAATACTTCTATGATCGATATGCCAAAACCACAAGTCAATCGGATGGTCGGATCCTCACGGATCGAATCATCGAACGGTCCTAAACCGTAAAAACCCTAACATACTCATACGATTTCCAAAAATTACAAACAATATATCGAAATGCTCGTATCGACGAGTAGATCGAACTCAATAACATAAACTATCCCTGAGGTGGCCGGAAACCGTCGGAAACCACTACCACAGTGGTGGTGCCACCGCCAATCCAAAGTCGGAATTTGGCAAACTTCCAACACCAAAGTTCTTCATCTCAACCCCAATTTCAACTTTCATAACTACAAAAATGTCCAATTATAAACCAATCAATCAAATTTTACCTTAGAACAAATCGGACCGATTGAAAACCCTAGAATTTCAATTCCAAAATTCGAACTCCACGAGTTGAATCGATGCAAGCCACTTTGGGAGAACCATCCACGTCCTCAGGGCTCCAAAAGCCCTCAAGAACCACCAGCTATGGTGGCCAGAATCTCCCACTCCGATTAAGGCTATTTTGTCCCCGAAGCGGCCTCTTCCAGTCGATGTAGCTCCCTCCACAGCTCAAATCTCTCTTCAATCCTTCCACAGACCTCTAGAGGGGATTGAGGCGAGCAAAACCCACTTTTGAATCGAAGCAAACGGTGGCCGGAGGAGCGAGAACGATGCCGGCGAAGAGGCTGGCTGCGCGCGGGCTCGGGAGGGAGAGACCGAGCTCGGGTTTCCATTTTGGGAAATCTGGGCTCTTTTGCAAATTTCCCAAAAATTAGTCATTTTATACAAAAATGGAAAGTTTTTTCGAAGCCCATAACTTCTTCATACGAACTCCAATTCTCGCGTTCCGTATGTCCACGAACTCGTATCGACGCGCTCTACAACTTTCGTGAAGGAAGTTTTCGGAGAATCCTAACGAATAAAAAGTCAACCCTTGCGCCCCTCCTAAAATGACGCTTCCCGAATTATTATTCGCCCGAAACACTTTCGCTCCATCCACGAGCCACGAAACCGTCCGATACCCAAAATTTAAATTCCGAAAAATCCTCGGAAAATAAATACAAATTTCGGGGACATCACATCATCTCACCATCGGCCATCTAGACCAGAGACCGGAGCTGAAAGCCGTGAGCTGGTCGAGAGAGAGAGGGTGTGTGTGTGCGAGCACGCGTGCTGGAGAGAGATGATAGAATGACATAAAATGTAGTTTCTTAATTAAATCTAGGGAAAAACTGTCATTTTGCTTTAAACTGGGTAAGTGAGAATAAAAATTTGTTGCTGGGGTAAATGAGTTAGTTTTAGCCAATTTTAGTGCTTTGGATCAATGACCCTAAATCTGCCAAAACTTTTATTAAAAAATTTCTATAAGTCAAGAACATTCTAGGGAATTAACAAAATATATATGGTTGAGAAAAAATAAAAAATTGGGTCGAAAAATTTCATTTTAATTGTACGAATAAAAAAATTTATTCAACTTATATGTTACCGAGTACATAACAGAATATTATTGTGAGAAAAGTTGAACCTCTCTCGCGAAGGTGCCGCCAAGGCTCGGCCTTGGCTCTTCTGATCAATATTGAATCTCATCGAGGGTGCTAGTCTTCGCTGACGATCCCACAAGAGCCCACCATCTCCATCTTCACTTGTGAGTTGGCTCCTGCGTTGTTTGGGTCGAAGCTTTCGGTCTCTAATATGCTTCTCAGGTCTTTGGTTTATCATCACTGCTCTTGAGGTGCAGTTCTCGGATGGGGGTGGTTGCATCAGATGGAGGTGATGAGTCTGAGCGTGGAGGCTGAGGCGTCGTTTGTTGGGTGCGTTGATGGCCTGAGGACTGTGGCTGTTCAATTGCTCCATGGTCATGGTGGTGATGTCGATGGCCAGTGGGTGATGGCTCTCAATCTTGATAGTGGCCGGTTGGGCTATGTCTCGCATGGAGTTCCAAGTTGTCGGCGTTGGTTTGGGTGAGGCTGATGGCCGCGGTGTAGTGGTGGTTGCTAGCGGTGGATCAGGTGTGAGTCCTCCTTTGAACTAGGGTCTTGAGCCTACTTTGATATTAGGTTTTCTATGGCTCAATGTAGGTGATGGCTTTTTAGTACTGGGCTTACTGCCCTATAGATGATGCATGCATTAGCAATGTACAATTAATATTATGTGCATGCATGGTAAGTGGAGTCGGTCATTCTGATTGTGGGGTCTATTTTATAGAGTAGGAGTCGGTCGTTCTCTCCTAATCCTATACAAGGTGGGATTTGGCCTCTCTCCTAGACGAGGTAGGATTTGCCGAATTATTTCATGCGTGATCAACTTTGTGTTGTAGTTTTATTTTGCCTAATCAGAAAAAGACATTCAAATAATCTCCATAGTCGTCAAAGTTGGAAAAAACAAAGGAAATAAATCAGCCTCTTGTAATGATAGGCCATGTTTGGTAACGATTTTAAAAATAATTGCCTAAAAACAAGTTTTAAAAACAAAAAGGAGAAAATGAGATAGAATTGAAAAATTCTGAGCTGCATGGACAATTTTGAGGCACTATGTATCACCTTACGCAACTCTATTATTCTTCACAAAACGTTTATGGTGATTCTTACCGAAAGACACTTGGTTCTAGTGGTTTCCTATTCCTTTAATGCTTCAAATTGCTAAGGTAAGAGCTGTGTCGATCGAAGGGTTTTTTGAAGGAAGTCAAGGAACTTATTGGTGAACTAATACTGATTATTGATGGATTGATGAAGAAGTACGATGGATTTAAGAATGGTGAGTATCAGAATGAGAACGTTTTTTATTGCCTTGATTTTTGTTGCCAGGCTGTTGATGCCTAAAAGTCCAGCGGTAGCTGGACCCTAGCTAACGTTGATCCGGTGGGCGGATCGATACTTGTGTTGTTCTCGAAGCTACCGTCACCTGTCAAATGAAATACAATGGGCGTCAGAGGGAGACCGCGCCGGGCGGTCTTCTGCTCTCCGATGCCTAAGTTAGTCAATGTATTTGTGTTGACAAAGTAACAGTAGGTAAGTATTGAATGCGTCGTTAATGAGGAGAGAGGAGAGAACCTTTTATAGGTGAGGAAGAGGTTGATCTTCTCTTTGTTTTCGATGTGGGACTGACATGCTTCAGTTCCCAGTTTCAGAAGCTTCTGATGCCATCTTGGCGTGGCCCGTGGCTGCGCGTCGGCGGCGATCTGGAGGTGGTCCGACGCCGAGGCCGTAGCCTGTCTGGCGGTGTGTCTGCATGTCATTCCTTTAGTTGGAATTAGTACCTTTGGCGGTACAATGAGCGTGGCCCATTATAGCTAATTATGCTTGCAAATGTACATGCATGTACACACGCCACTGTGCATCTGCCTTGGAGACTTGATGAAACTTTATTGCTCTATGTTCTTAATTTAGCATTTCAACATATTTATCATTCTGTTCATATATTCCATCGCCACAATAGAAGTGAGACAGTGGATTTCCTCAACCCTCTCCGGTTTATCGGAGTTTGGGAACTGTAGGTAGGTGTCATTACATTGGCTTTAGGGTTGTATTAAGTTTCAACATTACTTTTTTGTTCAAGTTTAAAAAAAATAGTCGTTAAGGCTGAAAAAAAAAAAAAAACACTCTTGTGATGATAGGCACTGTTTGATAACATTTTAGAAATAATTTTGTAAAAAAAAGTTTTAAAAATAAAAATGAGAAAACAAGATTGTAATTTTCAATTTTAGAAATGTGTTTGATATTTTATTGCGAAAAAATATTCTCCATAGTTTCTAAATTGGAAGAAGGAAAAAGTGAAAAAGTCAAATTGTTACTTTTAGTTTCTCCAAGTAAAAATTGAAAATATTTTCTACTTTTACTTTTCATGCTTTCAGAAATAAGATGTCAAATGCATTTGCACCCTACAAGCATGAAAATGGTATTGAACGCCACCTAATATTCTCTACAATTTACAGTGCTCAAGGCATAAACTTTACTATCAACAACTGGCTTTCACATGTACCAATACACAGTGATAATATCAAGAAAGTTAGTGTTTGGCTCCAAAACCAGTTGGCGTGCAAACTGTCTCTTTTAAGCGTGTGCGCGGGCGTGCCAGCACCATGGGGGTGCAGTCGTCGGGGGAGTCCCTTGACCTGACTTCTTCTTCAAGTGTTGCGGACGAGGAGAGCACCAACCTCGCCACAAGGTTCTTCTCTAGCCTTTCGAGAAAGGACTTCTTGCCTTACGGATAAGGACTTTGGATGTGATCTCTTCACGTCACCGAATCGATACTCAACGTTGTAGGCTGAGCAGAGCAATCACTGAGAAGTTTGGAGAAAGCACGGGTTTTGCTAAAGCGTGACTTTAGCTTCGCTGGGTTGCGAGGGCGTTACCCTTGCTTCGCTGGTTGAGAGAGTCTCGGTGGCAGTGGTACTAGCAGTTGGCTCTTGGAGAGACTAGGACTGGAAGTACGATCGACAGGTTGATATGGTGATGCTGACAGTCGGCTCTTGGAGAGACTAGGACTGGTGCACGGTCACCGTGTTTCAACGAGGTTGAAGGTTTGCTCCGGGGAGGCTTTTGTAATCGCTGGGATTGATTGATTTGAGAGAGGTCCTTTCTTTGTCCTTGAAACTAGGTATTTATAACTAGGGTTTCGACTGTTCCTTGCTATAGAAGGATTATTGATTGAAGTTTCCTATTCAATCTCTGCTACTTGACTTCAATAAGGTTTCGTTTCCCTTATGGACCACGGAATGGGCGAAGCTGTAACCCAATCCCATGCAGGCTTATTTTTGGGCTGCAGGTATCGGCCCGCTGTGCTAAATCCACTAAAGGATCTTGCCAAAATTACTTTTGGGGTCAAACATTGCCCCCCAGGCCCGAGAAGATGTAACTAATTGAAGGGGGCTAAAACGACACGCCGATTGCTTGAAACAATATCATTAATGAGGGTTGCATCCTTTTGCTTGCGAAAACACCTTTCTGTCGTATCGTTTCCCTCACAAAATTTCTTATTTAAACCCGCAGCCACTTCAGACCTGTCACATCAGAAACTCTTTTAGTCTCCTAAAACCTAGAAACCCTCTTACTGCCAACATCTTCCTCACAGAAATCCAAAAATGGCTCCCCCAAAGAAGATAGTCATCGATTAAGAAGAAGAACTGAATGAATAGGTTGCCCATTCTTGGGGAACCAGCATCGGTGCCCGCATTCGTCTCCACACCACTATCCAGAGACCCCTACTCCTCCAGTTCTCAAACCACCATGTCGGACTGGGCTCAGCGCCGCGAGATTCTATCCCTGCCGACGCCATCGCCTTCTATGGCCTGCCCGTTTGTCGGCCCATCCCAGTCCTCCGAAGGACTCCTGGGGATTTCAACAGTTAGGGTGCCCAGAATCATCGAGCAAAAATAGGGCACTGGCCATCCTCTATCAGCGCGGCGGAGCTTTCCTGGTATCGCGAAGCACGAACACGAAATCTGGCTCGCTGGAACGCGGCAGGTATCACTCACGCTATTGATCTCTGTTTTCGTCTTCCGCGCGGTGGCAATCGTTCACCGCTCGCTGCCTTTCTCTGTTTTTGGAACACCGCCACAAACACCTTTGATTTTTGATTTGGCCAAATGAGTATCACTTTACTGGATATTCTCACCATCACTGGCCTACCCATTGATGGCGAGCCTTATCTGCATGGCCAATTCGACTCTGTCACTTTCACTTCAACCATGGCCCAAAACGGTTGCAGCCCTCACAGCGGCTCCTATCCACGGTGGCTGTCATATTACAGTTGAGAGCACAATGCGACCGGCGAAATTGCTTTCTTAGAATACTGGCTCTGTAAGTTCATCTTCTGTACTTCCTCCTGTAAGCCCACTGGCGCTTGGACTCTTCTGGAAACGGCTCTCTACAACTGCCGCCGTGTCGGGCTCGGAAAACCTGTGTTAGGCGCCCCTTATCGCACTCTATACCAGGCTACTATGCATCCTTTCGAGACTAGCATATTCCAGCCCAGTAGCTGCGGATTTAATAAACCCACCAACCCAACCCCAAACCATAAAACAAGGTAATTTAACAAACTCTTCTACCTCACTCCCGACATAAGACAGACAAGATGTATAAAGAATGCATATGCAGACAAGAGCCAAACAAAAAACAACCCAACATCTTCGAAACCCTAAAACAAAGCTACTTTGTTGACCAGTTCTGTTAATTTCCTATTCATTTCTATCCCAATCGAGTATAAAGAAGACAAGGAAAAGCTTTTGGAATGGGGACCATTTCTTTTCACTATAGTTTTACCTGAATAGTGGCCTCGCTCCCCATCCAGACGAAAGTATCGCCAGTATTTTGCCATGTCGGATTCGATTCCAGATCCAGATCTGGTGTACGGGCACTGAATGATTCTCTTCTATCACTCAGATAATCGAATATCTCTGACTCACTGAAGATAAGATTCGGGTGAAGGAGAGAAAGAGTTTGACTCGTATGCCAAAGGCAATGACCCAATTTGGGGGAAAAGGGTTCGTTCGAATCGAGATCTCTTGAAGTTCCAGATTTTCCCCTCAAAATTTAACGCCGTAGACGATTTTACTGTTTCCAGGTATGAAAATTGGGTAGGGGCCAAAAGTTCAGGTACCATTGTGACATTTTTCAAAGTTTAGATACGAAAATTAATAGTCTGGAAAAGTTCAGATACTGTTTGGACGAAAGAAGTAGTGCAACAAATAAAGTCATAAAATATATTAAATTTAGATAACTGAGTGCATATTACAATTTAAGGAGTGCAAATTTCACTTCCCTTTAATTTTTCACTTTAATTTTTTAGTGAATGAGTGATATTTTTTGAATAAAAAAATATAATCAGCCAAAATATGCTTTTTGTCGCATTTGGTCAGAGGGTTGATAGACCCACGCAGCTTAACTTGGTCCATATTGAGAAATAAGAAGTAACCTACCAAAA
>LYNE01005362.1:8994-28954 GCA_001662545.1 Rosa x damascena
TTTTTCGGGGATTTGCAACCTCCCTTCTTCTACCCCCCTTTCTTCTTCATAGGGGAGACCAAAAGCCAAACTATGGGGGTTCGTGCTCACACCAAGTTTGGAGCTTGTAGAGTCCTCCAAACTTAGAGTTTGTTGAGAAGAAAACGATAGACCACATACATCGTTATTTCGATCTAATCCAAACCCCTCTTGGAATCGGGTTTCTTGGAAGTGACTACGCTCAGAAATCCCTAATTTCTTGGAAGCGACTACGCTCATAAATTTTATTGTTTTCGTGGTAGGCTTTTTCCGCTCCGAAACTAACCCTAATGTTTTGTTGTTTTTCAGGATGAGTAACCTGAACAAGTTGAACTTTGTTCCACTGGAGACAACAGGCACAGGATACCACAGGTGGGTCCGCGATGTGCACCAACATCTTAAGGCTGAAGGACTTCTGGAAACCATCCAAGAGCCAAGTCAGAACGTTCTCACTGCTGAGCAAGCTACCTCTTTTGAAGCAAACCAAGATGGCCATAATTCTCATGACAAGGCACATGAATGACGCGTTCCATAGTGAATACCTCAATGAGGAAGACCCCAGAAAACTATGGGTGGAACTTGAGCAACGATTTGGCAACGTTCGTGACTCCCTGCTTCCTAATTTAAAAATGAGATGACATAGCCTCCGCTTCTGTGATTTTAAGTCTGTACTTGACTATAACTCGGAAGCTCTTCGTATCAAATCTCTGATGGAGTTCTGTGGAAAGACCATTACTGATACGATGTTGATCGAGAAGACTCTCTCTACCTTCCCCATCTCTACACTGATGATTTCTAAGAATTATCGGATTGATGTGAATGCAGGACGTATCATAAGGTTTCATGAGCTTATTGGTGCCATGAACGTAGCAGAGAAGCACGACAATATCCTTGTGAAAAACTATAATGCTAGACTTGTGGGAACCAAGTCTATTCTGGAGTCTAACTATAGTCGCGCTCCCAAGGGAGGATGCAAGGAGAGAAACCCTTAGGGACAATTTTGGACGTTCTAGGCCATATACTCACCCTAAAGAGGAAGGAAACCGCTAAGAGAGGTGTGCACGGAACCTTGGAGGTCAACATGTGAAGAGAGAGAGAGAGGCGGAGCTTCTGGCCATGGTGGTGACGCCACCAAGAGTAATGGTCATCCAAATCGCGCCCAAAAGGTGCCTCGATCAAGGGAGCCTGACCATAATGATGTTTGTATTCAATGTAGATCATCTGGACATTGGGTCAAAGCATATAGAGTATCCCAGAATGTTGCAAACGCATACAAGGTGTATCGTGAAGCAAGGGAGGTGCACTACATGGAGCAGGAGGATCAAGAAGACGATCTCGCTCTTAGGGTGGACGGCTTCAAAGGCCAAGAAACTTGCAACTTTATTAAGTCGTTTTATTTTCCAAGAGATGTAGGCAATTACCATATTATTTTTATAGTAGATGCCAATGGTTTAGTCTTTCTTCAAAGTAGGCGTACTCAATGTAAATGTGATGTCTAGGAAGGTCTTGAGATTAGTGGTACTTAAGTGAGCCTCGCTCCACCGACATCCCTCTACTCACCTGGTCACATTTGCGTTGGAATTACCGAAAGAAGTTAGACGACTGCCATTGTTTTGCATTAGCTAGTTTATTGGATTAGATTTTCTTTGGTTAAAGAAACAATGATGTAATTCTGTTTGGCTTATTAATAAAAGTTGAGTTTTTTTCTTTATGACTCCTTTTTTTAATTACGAGCTTTTCTTTTAGGAATGTATTCTAAAGAACTACTATGTCTTGCGGATAGTGTGACTACGCACACCATTCTACGCCATAAGCAATTATTCTTAGAGATGTTGCCTACATATTCATCCGTGACTACGATGGCTAGGCCATCAGTTTTAGTTCAAGGACATGGAATGGCCCAATTCCTATTGCTAAATGGCACTTTGATTAAAGTCGCAGAAGCTCTCTACGCTTCTAAGGCAAATCAAACTTTATTGAGTTTTTAAAGATATAAGAGCCAACGGATTCCATGCGGAAACGCATACTGAGAACGGAAAAGATTTCATTTGCTGTAGATACCTTTAGTAGTGACACTAGTTTGCTATCTCACCAAGCATAAGTAACACCCTCTTTGGGACACCCACAAGCCATGGTGAGGCCCAACCGCTACTTGCATCTTGTAGCCCTATGTTCAAGCTACGCTACGGTATCCGGAAGTAGCAAATACGTCGCCGGGAAGCCACCTTCCCGGCCTTGCAAAGTTGCCCTCACAAATAGGCTTTCTAGACTAGAAATGGTTATTGCTTGTCCCACATCGAAAACCATGTAAAGGAGAAGCACTCCTTCACCTATAAAAGGAATGCCTTCCCCCCACTTAAGAACGATCCCATTACATCTTTTGTACTCCCCTTGGGCTGCAAGGCTCAACACACTAGTGTAACATTCAAGTGGACGTAGTTTCCCGCTAAGGCAGGAGACGAACCACTATACATCTTTTGTCACTCTCTCTCTCTCTCTCTCTCTCTCTCTCTCTAAAGCTAACTAGAGATCCCACGGATCACTAACGTTAACATTTGCATTACCTCCTTCACCTTAGAAAAGCTTATGTGTCAACCTAGTGGACTTTATGTCACTACAATTCGACCAATTGAATCCAATAATGTGATAAGAGAGGATCTCTTGGATTCTGATACATACTGGCTTTGGCATGATCGACTTGGACATTCTGGTTATGATATGATGATCTGTATACTATGACTGCACACAAACATCCATTCTTTAGAGTGAGATGAAGCAAGAATCAAAAATTGATTCCCGGACTTAGTGTGACCGCAGTTGCCGCTGCCGCAGTCCTTAGCCGCCGTAGGGCCGCAAACGTCCCTTGTGACGCCTCCATAAATGGCACCAACCATGGCCATGACGCCATGGATGTTCCTCCCCATGGCCATGACTCCATGGATGCCACTTTCCATGGCCCCAATGCCATGATGGGTGATGTAGTCACACATTTTGCTTCTAATAGCGCTACTGACGCTCAGACCCAACCAAAATCCTCATTGGTTGCTTCTAAGGCCCCTCGCTCATTTTACAAAGCCTGTTCCTTAGGGAAATTAGGACCGAGACTGTCCTACATAAAGGATCCCAAAATACTCATTCCGTTCTTACAGAGAATTTAAGGGAATATCTGTGGACCGATTCAACCATCATGTGGACCTTTTAAATACTTTATGGTATTGGTTGATGCATTGACACGTTGGTCACATGTCGCGCTATTGTCCACTCGAAATGCTGCTTATGCTAAACTCCTCGCCTAGATTATCTGTCTACGGGATCACTACCCTGACCATCCAATTAAGTCAATTCAACTTGATAATGCTGGGGAGTTTACATCGAAAACGTTCGATGACTATTGCATGTCACTGGGGATTAATGTAGAGCATCCAGTTCCTCATGTTCAGACCCAAAATGGTCTCGTGGAAGTTGCTATCAAACGACTACAGATGATAGCACGGACATTAGTTATACTCACCAGTCTCCCGGTTTCCGCTTGGGAATATGCAATACTGCATGCAGCGAGGCTAATTCGTCAACGATCTACTGCCACCTAATCTTATTCTGTGTTACAGCTAGTGATTGGGTACGAGCCCGATATCTCGCATTTACTCATTTTTGGGTGTGCCATTTATGTGTCTATTACGCCGCCACAACGTACTAAGATGGGTCCACAACGACGAATGGGATCTATGTTGGATATTGTTAATGCTCAAGTCCGGCGATAGCCGATTCCTTGCTTAACGCGGGTCCGGTGGGCGGACCACTACTCCGAGGATTAGATGACTTCCGTTTACTGTAACACGAGAGACAGGGCGTCAGAGGGAGACCGCGTTGGGCGATCTTCACATCTCCGATGCCTAAGTCAGTCACTGTATACGGGCAGCATAATAATAAATGAGTAGTAATTGCGTAATCAATGAGGAGAGAGGAAAGAACCTTTTATAGTTGAGGAAGAGGTTGATCTTCTCCTTGTTTCCGATGTGGGACTGATGTGCTTCGATTCCCATAGTCTGGAGCTTCTGATGTTATCTTGACGCCGCGCGTGGCAGCGCGTCAACGGTGATCTGGGGGCGATCCAGGGCTTAAGCGGTAGCCTGCCTGGCCGTGCCTTCGCAGGTCATCCCCTTGGTGGGAGTCGGTACCTCTGGCGGTACAATGAGCATGGCTCATTATAGCTAATTATGCTCGTTCTGGCACATGTAGGTACAAGTCCCCCAAGTCCCCAGTCAAGGAGGGCAATCTTGGTTGGGGAGTTGATTGGCGGTGTGAAGCGTTACTTCCGCTAGACTTGCAACAGCATAATTAGCATCAGTGCGTTGTCAGCCATGGATTTATTGAGCAAACGCTTTATACCCTTTCGGGTGGGCCCCTGCTAGGCCCGCCAGGGAGTCCCCCACTCCCTAGCCAAGACGGACCTCCGGATGGTCGGCAAATTGTTTGTTGAGGGGAAGCTGCGCGGAGCAGAAGGTGTTGGGTAGAGAGCCCAATCTTAGTACCCAAGTGACGGGGGTCAACGTACCTGATCAGGGTCGTCGTAGATTGTTGACAAGTCCCCGTATCCCGTAGGGACGATCTGACCGTAACGCTGCTTGGCGGTCGTTGTCAGAATGAGGCGTAGCCTCGGGATTCGCCGCTGGAGGATACCCCCCGCTGGATGTAGCAGGAAACAGCGTCGGGTAGACGTGTTCGGCGGTGGTTACTGAGCGGAACTGCGCTCAGCAACGCACGGGGTTCGTAAGATGGAGGGGGTTATGCCGGCAGTGCCACGTATAGCCGAGGCTGCCCCTTGCAAATTGTCAAGTGGAAGTCTCTAGAGGGAATTCGCTCAGCGGACTTCGAGACTTGGAAAGTGACAAGTGAGAAGTTCCGCTAGCGGGGTTTCGCTCAGCGGACTTCAACACTTGGAAAGTGACAAGTGAGAAGTCCCGCTAGCGGGGTTTCGCTCAGCGGACTTCGACAGTTGGAAAGTGACAAGTGAGAAGTCCCGCTAGCGGGGTTTCGCTCAGCAGACTTCGACACTTGGAAAGTGACAAGTGAGAAGTTCCGCTAGCGGGGTTTCGCTCAGCGGACTTCGACACTTGGCGCCTTCCTCCCAAAAGTTGTGGCTTCTACTAGACGCTTCGCCTGATGGTGGTGGACACGTGGCGAACCCCTAAAGGGTTAGCGTGCGGAGGCGTACCTCCTCCGCCGAGCCGTCTCCTCGCCATTAATGTCGAGTAATGATGGATTTTGTAACCGAGGCGTCGCCTCGGTTAATCCGGAGAGTAAGTGCAGTTGTGGGACACGTGTACGGCTGACAATTGATGTCGTTTTTCAATGGACGGCGTGGGGCCGTTTGACGTTGACATAAAAGGAGGGGAAGTGAGCACATTTGGCACTGCTCTAAACTTTGAACTGTGCCTTCGTCGTCTTCAAGTGTTCTGTGTCTGAGATCGGAGAAGAAAGGTGAGGTGATATTGGCGAGTATTTGTGCGTGGAAGAACTCGCTGAAGGTAGAATGACCGCGGTTGCCGTCAACCGGCTGAAGTGGGTGTTCTGGTTGCCCGGCGTGGTGAAGCTGCGTCCGCCGACGGTAGAGGAGAAGGCTTCGATTCTGCCAGTGGGTCATGCCGCGGTGCACGAGGCTATATTCCGCGAGGGAGTGACCCTGCCGCTGGTGCCCAACCTACAGATCCTGGTGTGTGAGTTCGGCATCGCCTTTGGGCAAGTGTGCCCTAACATGTGGCGGTTGTTGCTGGCGTTGAACTCGCTGTGGCGGTTGTCTGGTTGCGAAGGACCGACCGTGGCGGACGTACTATACTTCTACGAACTGGTGTATGTGAAGCGCCAGGGTTGTAGAGGGCAGGTAAACCTCAGTCGTCGCCAAGGAGCGCCCAAGCTGATCGAGAACCTGCGGGACTCAATGTCGTACTGGCGGGGCTCGTTTTGCATTGCCACAGCGGGGTGGGAGTTTCAGCCCATCCGAGGTTGTTTGTCGTTTCCGCTGAACACGACTGGCGTGGTTTCTAATTTTTTTTTTTTTTACTATACTGATAATGACCTTTTTGTGCAGCGGGGGTGCGGTACAACCTGACTCGTGAGGAAGAGTGCCGCGTAGCACGCATTAGGGGTTGTTAGCGGAATCGCAACTTACTGGACTTCCGTCTCCTCACCGGGTGGGAGCTGCTGTTAGCGCAACAACTGACGCGTGCTGTTGGTAAGTACTCTTCGCTGTACTGCATGTTTTGTGACGTTGCCTCATACTGACCGGCTTGCCATTATGCACTTTTGTAGAGACTCCTCCGGGAAACAAGGCCAGTCGTGACGCGTTCAAGAAAGCGATGGACCGCGCTGAAATAGACAACTTCCTGGAGGCCATGTATGCTTCTTGGCTCGCAGAGCAGAACACGGCGGTGGACCCCGATACGCTGGCGTTGAGCCCATCAGAGGTTCCGGTGGTGCTGCCAATGCCGCACCACTCTTACCTTGGTGGTGACGAGCGATACGGCCCGGGGTGCCAAAGAAAACGGTGCGCCCAACGGAGGGAGTAACAATAGCGGGGTTGGAGCCGTCGAGGGGGGGTGCGAGGTCTGTCGCTGCTGGAGGTACGTGGACCCATCAGCGAAAACGCCGTCAACCCGACTCCGGCGGGGAAGAGGAGGAGGTGGAGGTCACTGGGGCCCACGAGCAGCCGAAGAAGTCAAGGTAGGCTCAGCCCGAGGCTCCCGCTAACGTGGCTACAGCGGCGGGTACAAGCGGCTTGGATTCATTTGCCGCTTACGCCGAGTTCCTCAATGACGGTGAGCGGGACTTCCTGTATCACCTTTGCGAGCGGCTGGGGTTCGGCGGCTTGGAAGGGATTGTTCGGTCGACCGCCGTCAGCCAGTCGCCCTTCAGCACAGCCTTTGGGCACGTCGCCGTTGGGCTCCATGAGATGTTCCAGGCGGCGTCCAAACAGCCCCTGGTTGAGCGGGAGCTGAGGGAGGAAGTGGCGGGCCTCCAGAGGTACTTGGGGAAGGCCCAGGAGAAGCTGGCTGACGTCGATCGACGCTTGACAAAGGCCGACTGCGATGCGGCGGATGCCAGGGGCAAGCTGAACGTTGCCATTGAGCGGCACCTGGAGTAGAATGAGCGGTTTGCCAAGCTGGAGCAGGACATGTCCCTGTTGCGGGACCGGGTGACCGTGAAGGAGAAGAAAGTTGAGATCCTTCAGCGGGAGTCTGCCGCCAAACAAGCGGAGATCAAGCGGCTAGAGGGTGAAGTCGCTCGCTTGGAGGCCGAGGGGGGCCGTGCTGCGGCTGCCGCTGTTGAATCATACAAGCAGTCGGTGGAGTACAAGAATGCGCTGAACGAAGCAGCTAAGGCTGGTGCCCTGGCCAATGTGGAGATGCTGCGGCAGAAGGGCGCCATCGACTGGGCGAAAGCGGCGATGCCGGTCGTGCCGCCAAGTAAGGAAGCTCCGCTGAAAAGAAGTACCGCTCCTGCTGCACCTGGTCATGTTGGAGTCTGTTCGGGTAGCGGGGAGAGTGGCGAGCTTCCAGAAGGCGACTCCCAGCGGACGCCTACGCAGTTCAAGGTGTCCCGCGCTGGGTTCTTGGCGGCCCACACCCGGGCGGATGGCACAATGGAGACTCCCAGTCCCACAGCCCAAGGGTCAGACCGGACGAGCCGCTCCCATCCGCCGCAGTCCGCCGGTGGAACTGCTGAAGGTAGTGGGGCTGACCTGGCCAACCCTGCCAACCCCGCTAACCCCGCCAACCCCGCCAACCCCTAAATAGGAGTAGGAAAGTTTTTGTAGCCGCTGAGGCATAGATGATGTAATTCAGTTTGGGATATGAATGAAATTTGTTGGCACCCAAATTCCTACTGTGTTTCTTTTTGTTTGTGATAATGTGTGTGCCGCTAGAGGTCTTGATACTTGCTTTTGGCCATGAATGAAACATTAAAGGAATTAAAATTGGTCCAAGTGCACAATGTAGCCGACGTAGTCCGCTGACTGGCGTTGCCAGTTGCCCTCAGTGCTAGACTTGGTAATAATGGTTTGAATAATTCCTCGTTTCATTGATAGCTGCTTGAACAGCGTTTACAAAAGCGGGGTCGTACCCGTTGGGTAGCTTCCCTTAGCTAAATATTGAACAAAAATTTAGCTAAGTCAAGATGCTCTTGGGTAGCGGAATGACTATTTGTAGTAATATCGAAGGTGCTCGGTATTCCAATGGTGGGTCGTTGTGACGCCATCCTTGTCCATTAAGTAGAAGGTGCCTGGGCTAACGACCTCTACAATTTTGTATGGACCTTCCCAAGTTGGGCGGAGTTTTGTTGGCGGGGGTATGACTTCTTTCATTACCCAGTCCCCCAGTTGGAGGTTGCGGGCTTTGACCCTGGCGTTGTAGAAACGTGATATCCGCCGCTTATTCTGGAGATTGCGCAAATGGGCTGCGTCTCGCTTTTCCTCTAGTAGATCCCTGTCGAGGTTAACGCAGTCGCTATTGGTCTCGGGGAAGTACCCTTCGACCCTAGCGGTTGGTTGGGTTACCTCGATAGGTAGGACAGCCTCAGTTCCGAACATCATGCAAAATGGGGTTTCACCTGTGGCGGAGGTTGGGGGTGTTCTGATGGCCCATAGAACCTCCGGGAGCTTCTCCGCCCACAAACCCTTTGCCTCATCGAGCCGCTTCTGTAATAGTTTCTTGATTATCTTTTTTGCCACTTCGACCTGGCCATTGGTTTGGGGATGGGCGATCGATGCAAAACACATCTTGGTGCCCAGATTGGCGGTGAAAGAGATGAGTTCCTTATTGTTGAACTGTGTGCCGTTGTCTGTGATGATTGCATGTGGGACACCGTAGCGGCAGTAGATGTTCTTCCAGAGGAAGTGAATTACCTTGGCGGTAGTTATTGCTGTCAGCGGTTCTGCCTCTATCCATTTGCTGTTGTTGTCGATGGCGACGATGATGTATTTGAACTGACCTTTGGCGGTTGGGAATTTTCCCATCAGGTCTAGGCCCCACGTTGAGTGAATCCAGGGACCGACGATAATCGACAAAGGTTCCGCCGGGGCATGCGAAAAATCAGCATATTGTTGGCATTTGTGACAAGATCTTGATATCCGCCGGGCGTCATCACCAAGCGTGGGCCAAAAGTAGCCTTGTCGCATTGTGCGATTAGCCAAGGATCTGGCGCCCGAATGATTTCCGCATTCCCCGCCATGTATTGTTGCCAGCACGACCTTTCCCTCCTCTGGGGTTAGGCAGCGGAGGTTGGGGTGAGTGAATCCTTGGCGGTAAAGTTTACCGCTCTGCATATTGTAACGGGTTGCTCTCCGCTGGAGCTGTCGCGCCTGGATCTTGTCCTCTGGCAATGTCCCGTTGCGTTTGTACTGAATGATCTCGTCCATCCAGCTAGGATTGGCCTCAATGCTAAAGATCTTCGCTAGGGTTTTTGTGATACTTGGCCTGTCCAGAGACTCCACCCTTGTGTCCGCTGGACTTTGGTGTGGCTGGGCGGTTGCCAGTGTTGCCAGTGAATCAGCCTTGGCGTTCTTTTCCCTGGGGATTTGTGTGATTGTGTGGAACTTGAATTTTTTGAGTAGCGTCTTGGCGTACCCTAAGTATGCCGCCAACTGCTGGTCCTTGGCCTGAAAGCTGTCGTTGACCTGGTTAACGACCAACAGAGAGTCGTCGAAGATGTTGACACTGTCGGCCCCTGAATCAATGGCGAGGAGTAGGCCGACAATGAGTGCCTCATATTCTGCCATGTTGTTAGAGGCCTTGAAGTTGAATTTCAACGCGTACTCGACGTTGAGTCCCCCTGGTCCCGTTAAGATGACTCCGGCGCCACTGGCCTTAGCGCTAGCGGAACCATCCACGTCTAGGTTCCAGTCCGACTGCCGGGGAGTTTGTTCTTCAGATATCACCATCTCCATTGGATTCGGGTTGTTGTTCGGTGAGCTCAGCGATAAAGTCTGCCACCGCCTGGCCCTTCATGGCGGTTCTTGGTTTGTAATCGATGTCAAACTCGCTGAGCTCGATGGCCCACTTGCTGAGGCACCCCGAATGTTCAGGGTTCTGCATTATTTGTCTCAGCGGTTGATTGGTTAACACATGTATTGTATGGGCTTGGAAGTATTGGCGGAGGCGTCTAGCGGCAACGATGAGTGCGAGAGCGAGCTGCTCCAAGGGAGGATACCGTGTTTCTGCTCCGTTCATGCCCCTACTGGCATAGAAAATTGGGAGCTCGTCCTGGCCTTCCCGCCGGACGATGGCGCAGCTCACCGCTGACTGAGATACCGCCAGGTAAATGTACAATGTTTCTCCTTGGACAGGAATGGAGAGGAGTGGAACTGCCGCCAGGTATTCCTTCAGGCCATGGAACGCCGCCTGGTACTCTGGGTTCCAATCGATGACCTTCTTGTGGGTTGTTTTAAGGACTTTGAAAAATGGGGCGCACCTGTCGGTCAGTCTAGAGATGAATCGAGACAGGGCGGTTAGCTTACCCTGGAGGCATTGGACGTGCACTTTCCATTCTGGGTCCTTCAAGTTGAGGATGGCTTGCACCTTGTCTAGGTTGGCCTCGATGCCCTGCTCACTGACAATAAACCCCAGAAACTTGCTGGCGGTGACGCCAAAGAAACATTTTTCTGGGTTGAGGTGCATACCATAAGTCAGAAGGATGGTTATTATGATTTTTAGGTTTGCCACATGTCCGCTGGCCTTTATACTCTTGACCAACATGTCATCTACGTAGACTTCGATTATCTTGCCCAGATGCTCCGCGAACATGGCGTTCATCAGCCGCTGATAGGTTTCCCCTGCGTTCTTCAAACCGAAAGGCATCACATTGTAACAATACAGGCCTTTGTCGGTGGTGAAGGTGGTGCACTCCTGGTCGTCGGGATGCATCCTGATCTGGTTATAGCCGGAGAAAGCATCCATCATGCTGAGGAGCTCATGTCCGGCGGTTGCATCGACGAGTTGATCGATGCGGGGTAGTGGGAAGCTGTCCTTCGGGCATGCCTTGTTAAGATTTTTGAAGTCGACGCACATCCTCCACTTGCCGCTAGCCTTTTTGACCATCACTAGGTTGGAGATCCACTGGGGATAGATGAATTGGCGGATGAACCCAATGCCCTGGAGTTTGGCAACCTCTTCTCGTATAGCACGGTACTTCTCTTCGTCGAAGGCTCTGCGCTTCTGCTTAATAGGATAGAAGGATGGCTTGATGCTCAACTTGTGCGTGATGATTTCAGGGGAGATGCCTGGCAGTCTACATATGACTAGGCAAAGACCGTCGCGTTGTCCCGTAGGAACTGAGTGAGTTCCGCTGCCAGTTCTGGGTCTAGCTGAGAACCAATGCGGACTGTCCGCTCAGGGTGCTCGTCAGAGATGCTGACAACCCTCAATGATGTTTCTGGGTTGACCGGCTCCTTTTTGACGTACTTCTCTTCGTCATCCCTGGGGTCCTCAAAGATGTTTGGTTGTGGTACCTGACTGCCTACCGCTAGGATCTCATGGCAGCGGGTTGATTGTGCTATAGTAGTAGAATAACACTCGCGTGCCAACTGCTGACCTCCCTTGACACAGCCCGTGCCGTTGGGTGTGGGGAATTTCATGAGCAGCATGTACCCGGCGATGATGCACTTGAGTTTGTTGAGCACCGGACGACCAATGATGGCGTTATATGAGCCGAAACAATCGACAATTACGAATTCCGTATGTATCTCCGCCATACATGGACTAGTACCGATAACTAGCCGCATATAGTCAGAACCCAGCGGTTGTGTGACATCACCGGAGAAACTGAGCAGTGGTTCATGGTCTTGTAGTAACTTTCTGTTTCGCTTGAGGTCGTTGTAACAACCGCTGAATATGACGTTGACAGCGGAGCCACTGTCAACTAGGATTCTTCCCACCGACATTTTGCCTAGGATGGCGTCGGTCAAGAACGGATCGTCATGGGGCAGATGTACTCTGCGTTCTTCCTCCTCCGCGAAGGTAATAGGCTCCCAACCAAACTTTGGGAGTTTGGCGGATCTTTCGTAGCGGATGTTGCAGACTTCCTTTGGGTGATTAGCTCGCGCATAACGCTTTCTAGCTCTGTGAGACATGTTGGTGATTGGGGCACCCCTGTCGATGGTGTTGATGCAGCCCATGGGCTCAATGTCGGCGATCACAAGTGGCGGGTGGCGCACCTTGAACTGCTCCAGCTTGCCGTCACGGTACAAGGTCTCAATGGCTGTTTTGAGGGCGTTGCAGCTGTTGGTATTGTGACCGCTGTCCTCGTGGTATTTGCACCATCTGCCGATGTTTCTTGGCTTTCCCATTTTTGGGTATTTTCCCGGGGGCGGCGGTGGGATCTGGTCCTTGCACTGATTGTATATCTCTTCATACGAGGCCGTGAGGACTGTAAATACCGCATATCGCTGAGAAGACTCCGTATGTTTGTTGCGGTTGTCCCCATGGGATGGGCGGTTTCCCTTGTAGTGCTGGTCCTTTTGCCGCTTGCTTTGGTACTGGCCCTGCTACCACTCCCTCTTCTTGTCAGTGGGCGGAGTGCTGGAGGTTTTGTTAGCGGTCCCCTGCTAACTGGAAGAGGGCATTACTGACTTTGCCACTACTGCTGGTGGCGGTGGGATTTCTCCATACGTGATGAATTCTGCTTGGGCATGGATGACCGCCTCACTCATGAGGTGGTCGTATACCGCATTTGGATGATTGTAGTTGAGGTGATAGAGAAATGGCCCTTTGAGGAGTCCCTGATTAAAAGCCGCCGACGCCATTGTCTTATCAAGATCACGGCACTGAGATGCCGCCGCTCGCCACCTTGTGACGAATGCCTTCAGTGTTTCCTCGGTGCCCTGCTTGACGTTGAACAGTTGGCTTGTATTGTGGTGCTCGGCGGACAGCAGGATGAACCGAGAAAGGAAAGCGTGCGATAATGCCTGGAATGAGACAATGGATCCCGGCGGGCATTCGAAGAACCAATTCATTGCCTCATTGTCTAGCGTTTCGCTGAACAAGTGGCACATGGTGGCGTCGTCGAATCCCTTGTTATTGGTGACTTTCTTGAAGGTGTCCATATGGACGAAGGGATCAGTCTTACCACTGTAATGCGACATTTTTGGAGTCTTTGTATATGCCGGTCTGACGGCCAGCAAAATTGCAGCGGTAAACGGTCCTGGCCTGGACGCGAAAAGTGGATTTGAAGCTGGTGTCGGGGTGCCTGATTCCGCCCGTATTAATCGTTGTTCCAACTGCTGCATCTTTTCCAGTATTTGAGCGGTTGCATCGCCGGCGGGGTCCAGCCGGGTACTCCGCTGAACTGATCCTCGCTTGGGAGTGGGTGGGTTTCCCTCTGTTCTCGCCCGAGGTCTCGAGCGGTGGGTGCGCAGTGATGACTCTGCCTCCTGTTCCAACATTAGCTGGGGTGCAGGGGGTGTCCCATTCCCGCTAACTCTGGTGGGTGCAGCGGGACCTGCATGTGTACGACCGGTGCTGGTACCAATGCTCCCGTGCCGGGTCGGCTATGCCTGGTGCTTCGTCGGCTATGCCGGGTTGGCGGTTGCCTCCAGCGTTTTTTTCAACTCATCAAAGCGGGATACAAGCGTGGCCACCTGCCTTTGGGCCTCGGCCTTTTCCTTGCGTTCCTGTTCATGCTCCTTGTTCGCCTTGTGAAGATCCGCCAGTGCCAACTCATACAGAGAGGCGAGGTCTTGGCCTGGTGGGCGGCTGCTACTTGGGTTTGTCTCACCGCTGGGGTTGACTGGGGTGGTGAATAACGCGCGGTTGATGCTTACCGCAGGGTTGGTGGGTTGGGGGATCGCGGGTTGATCTGCCTGCTCTTCAGCGTTCCCCCTGCTATCGTTAGTCATGGTGATTGTGGCGGGATGACCTTTCGTTCAAGGATTCCCACAGACGGCGCCAATGTTAATGCTCAAGTCCGGCTGTAGCCGATTCCTTGCTTAACGCGGGTCCGCTGGGCGGACCACTACTCCGAGGATTAGATGACTTCCGTTTACTGTAACACGAGAGACAGGGCGTCAGAGGGAGACCGCGTTGGGCGGTCTTCACTTCTCCGATGCCTAAGTCAGTCACTGTATACGGGTAGCATAATAATAAATGAGTAGTAATTGCGTAATCAATGAGGAGAGAGGAGAGAACCTTTTATAGTTGAGGAAGAGGTTGATCTTCTCCTTGTTTCCGATGTGGGACTGATGTGCTTCTATTCCCAGCATTTGGAGCTTCTGATGTTATCTTGCCGCGTCAGCGGTGATCTGGGGGCGGTCCAGGGCTTAAGCGGTAGCCTGCCTGGCCGTGCCTTCGCAGGTCATCCCCTTGGTGGGAGTCGGTACCTCTGGTGGTACAATGAGCGTGGCTCATTATAGCTAATTATGCTCGTTCTGGCACATGTAGGTACACCTATGATAAGAGGACGCATGGCCGTAGTTACAAAGAGGGGGACCTTGTTTCGAAGGCTGTTTTGCCTTTTGGCGAGAAATTGACCGGTCGCGGTAAGTGGACTCCACGATGGGAAAGACCCTTTGTTGTCCACCGCATCATGAAGCGCGGGGCTTTTCACCTCAAAGACTTGGATGTCGACATCCATCGCAACCTAATCAACGCGCGGTTCCTGAAGAAATATTACCCTAGTATTTGGGAGTTCGAGGATCCCCAGACCAACCTTCTTCCCAGATAGGGGGCAACCATAGTCTTCATCGGCTCGCATCGTCTATCTATATTCAGGCCTTTTCCTGTGGCCTTAGTCTCATGTATTTGCTTCACCTATGAACACTAGGGGGGCAACACTCTATACATCCAGGCCTTAGTTGAGGCCTTATTTTATCCTCAGTTGAGGCCTTATTTTATTTTATAACAATTTCAATTTTTGTTTTTGTTGTAACCTTTATTTTCCTTGACAATGTGTGTTAAGAATATGCATGATGGCCTATACATGAGGCCTTATTTTACAATAATTTTTTTTTTTTTGCATTGTGCTTAGAAACATTCATTCATAAAGTGGCTTTGTGGCCAAAAGCAGTACAAATCGAAACGGTTACATTCGCAATTATAAGGCCAAAAGTGGCTTAAAAAATCATAAGGACTACAGATCTTCTAAGAGTTTCTAGATCTTCTGGCAACGAGGGGGCTGTGCTATGATTACTCATGCTCTTCCTCTCTCCACCCACATCCCTCCTCTGATCTGAGTCGCATCTGCTATCATTTGTACCAGAGGAAGAGGGAAGGAAATAATCCATCGCAACCCTTCCAATTGATTATCCTCTGGGATGCAGATAGTCTTCAGAGAGAGCGCGACTCACAGCCACATCTACCTCCAGGGGAAAAACGGAAGCCTGATAGTCAGACCTCAGAGGTAAGCTGCGGAAGAAGAACGGTCGGCCTCGAGTGGCCTCCCGCCCTTCTCCCTCCTGCTCCATGCGGACAATCGGAGGAGAGGGATCCCTCAGAATCTCGTTCCGCCGCATTAGGAGCGCCGCGTGTTCTTCAGTCTAACTGAAACCGGTGAATCCCATTCGGATTTCCAGAGACCAAAGACATGCGACTAGACCTGAGATTAGGCCATAAGGCCTACCCAGGTTTTGAGATTAAGCCATAAGGCCTAGGAGTTCGAGGCTAAGGGTGAGATCGTGGGGAGAAGATATCAGAAAATGAAGGAAGAGAAGTAAGGCTTGCGAAACTATCTCTGGGAAAGCCATATTTGCTTGTGTTTATCACTTCTCCAAAGTACAAGTATTTATAGGGCCAATCTCAGTAGCCTCAACCGTGCGATGGGCAGTTGAAGTGGGAAGCGGGGCAGTCTTCAGGGAGGTAACCGCTCCATTTAGAAATTATCTGTTCAAACAGTTCGATAGCAATAAAAGCAAATTAAACGTTGAACTGCTTGAAAATTTGAACATATATTTGGGCCAAGCAAAGTGGGCTAAATATTTAAATTATTAATAATAATATTGTTCATACAAAATGGGCCTAACACCAGAGGCCTAAAGTTTTTGGCCTGCATGGGTTAAACGAAGTAAATGTTCGTCCAAACGAAAATTGGCATCGGCAGCGGCTCGCTCCGCCTGTCGGACAGCTTCGTGAGCTTGAGCTAGGTTCTGAGATAATATTTCGGAGGTCGCTAGGGGTTGCTCCAGCAAGGGTTCCTCATGTTCAAGCCGGGCCGTCACAGCAGTCAATTGGGCCTGAATATCTTGGATTTGGGACCGGAGATGATTTTGCGTGATCCGTAAGTCTCTAACAAGGGTAGCCCTATCTCCTAGAAAGTCACGAGAGGAGTCCATTTGTTGAGCGAGGCCCCGATAGTGGGCCTGGGCTTGTCTGGCTTACGCAGTCGCGGCCGCTCTTTCATTAATCCACCGGGGGAGATTCTGTAACAGTTCGTCTATCTCAATGAACTCGTTCTCAGTGATGGCTCGCTCGCGACGAAGAACTCTCAAGTACTCCAGAGCCCTGACGGATGCGCCAGGCAGCAGGATATCGAGACTCAAAATAAGGTGGAGTCCATCCCTGGCTTCATCTATAACTCCGGGAGGAGTCACCTCAAGTACGCGAGCTAACCTTTCCAGTCTGGAAGGAGGCACAAGCAGTAGATTTGGGGGAGCAGGAGCAGGAGCTTCAAGAGGCTCCACAACAGGAACCGCTTCCAGCACCGGTTCGACGTTCACCCCTTCTCCTGCTTCAGGAGCATGGGAGGGCAGGCTCTTGGTTAACCACATCTTCACCAGCTAGGTCAGCGGGATTGGCACCAAGTACTTCCTCAGCAACAGCTACTTCTTTGACAGGACCAAGATTCTGGTTTTAAGGAGGAATCATTAGAATGGCCAAAGAATAAGACAAGAATCAGGACATCATGCTTGTTAAAGAGAAACGTACCTCTGCAGCCGGAGGCTCGCGAAGGGTCACTATCGGCATGGGTTCTTGAACCGCCTCTCCAGGAATTAGGTCAGGCGCTATCTGTGCTAGGACAGGTGTGGCGTTTGGTTCCTCACAAGGTGCATCAAAAGGGGGCATTCTTTCTTCCACTTCAGGCGAGCTATCATCTATGACCTGCACTAGGATCGGGGCCAATTGCATATTGCTCGCAGTGCTGGCAAGAGGTGGAGGATCATTGGAACCAGTGGGCACTTGGGCCTGTGAAGCAGATGTGCCTTCACCAGCAGCTGAGGGGCCTTCCCCAGTTTGTCTTGAGGACCTATGACGAACCTGCAACCGAGGATTGTTATATGGTTGCACGAAATGAGAAGTAGATTCCAATATGCGCTTTTAGTTTCTTACCAGTCGATCAGCGATTGGTTCATCTTCCTCCCACGAATCAGTTCGAGGGTCAGAATGATAGCGCTTGTGAGCCAAGATAGCGGCAATCTGCCGGGGGTCAAAGGATTAGACTTGACTTGGAAAGAAAGCATTGTTTTTTGGTTTAAACAAGAAAGTTCTTACCGTTTGCGGGTTATCATCGTTGGAAGAGGAATCTTCGACTTCAGGCTACGTTATTACCGTTTTTTGCTTCCCGGACTGGCCAGTGGCTGGAGAAGCATTAGCTGCGCGACTGCCAGAAGGTGGCACATTCCCCTGGTGCAGCAAAGGTTGAGTTAAAAGGGAAGAGTGAAAGAAGGAATAATATATAAACCAAGATACTTACCTCTTGAGGGGGCTCGCGAATTACGATACCAGCCTGGGCCTGGCGCGGGGCTCGAAGCCGGTTGCGTAGCCGGCTCAAGAGGAGGCGGAGATCGTGCAGCATCTTCAGGAAAGCGAGCAAGTAGCTCAATGTCAACAGCATAGGGATATCTCAGTTCCCCAAAGATGGTCGCGAAGAGTTCATCATACCGTTGGCTCCAGCAATTGACTGAAACTTCTGCCCACCATTCCTCGTATCCTTCTTCAGTTCCATCCACGGCGTCAATGTCCTTAGCCCAATCAGGAAGATCAACCAGTGCAAGCATGCTTTGTACCGGCAAAGGCCCAAAAGGGGCCCCAAATCTACGCCAAGAGGTGTTGTAGTTCCAGGCATCATACAACGGGAATGGCAATAATTGGACGAGGCCGAATTGGCGAGCGAAATGGTTAGGAGCGTAAAGCTCATAACTAAGTTCTTCGGCAGCAATCCTAATGTCTGAACAGGAGATCGCGCGGCGAAAAGCCAAGCGCACAATCGCTGTAGCGAGGAGCGCCAGGGAGGAATCCGTTTTCAAGCGGAGCTGGGAATCTTCTGCCCAGTACTAAGTCGCAGTAGGGCATCTCATGCAGAAGGTACAGATATGTGAAGAATTCGGAGTAAGGGGGAGATGAGTACCTTTCCTCGCGGCTGAACCATTGACCCAAGAGTTGGTCAGCCGGTGGAAGCAGCGGGATGTCATCGCGACTGTACATACTAGGGAGTCTCAACTAGGTTTGGCACTAGACCCTGAGCCCCATCGGTACTCCCAGGTACTACGCCATGGGCCGGGTTCACACCTCACCATGGCGGGCTTAACATAAGGTGCCACCCCGGGCACCCAGGGCCCGGGGCAAGGCCAGCACAGCCCATCTATTTTGCAAATACAAGACTGATGTGGCATTAGAAGAACCTGTGTCCCACATCGAGGATAGGGGAGACTCCCTTCCCACGCTTGAATATAAAGGTTATAGCACAACCACCTTTGACGGGTAATAACTCCTTTATCCACAAGTTACTCTACACATCTATTAGTTTCTCACTCAGGCATCGGAGAGGTATAAACCGTCCGGTACGGTTTATCCCTCTAACGTTGTGTTCTTGATACAGGATTTAGGAGCCGATCGGTGCCCCAGACGGTATAGCATTCTGTGTGAGGTACCCGGAGAAAGCCACCAGAAACATTGGCGCGCCAGATAGGGGCCCGGATATATGAGTGAGCCAGAAATGGCAGGTGAGGGGAGAAGTGTCGCCCGGGCACTTGTATTCTCCCCGGGAACTTCATCAGCAGAGGCGCCAGTTGTTCGGGAGGAAATCCATGGTCTCGGATCCTTGGACCCAATAGTCCCGGATCAGGTGACTTCGGTATCAGAGTTAGAGTCTATGCGAGCTGAGATTGCAGCCTTCAGGGAGCAATCCAGGATCGATCGGGAACAACAGAATACCGATAAGGAAACAAACCGCCTTATGCAACAGAGAATGCAGGATTTGGAAGATGAAAACGCAGCGCTGGCCCGAGCACTAGACAGGAGGCACCAGCACAACGAGGCACTTACTCAGGCCATGTCTAGAGCATCCCAGTTAGCAGACCTGAACGCCGCCTCGATAACAGGAAACACCAACACCGCACCAGCACCTCCTACGGAGGGCAGCCAGAGGTTAATCCAGGTACCGGTAGACTTATTCCCGGAAAGCTTGAGGCATCTACCACCTCCACCGTTACCACAGCCAGTTCACGGTATCACGCCGGTACCCGACGCAAACACGGCATTACTCGTACAAATGAGCAACTCCTTGCATGCCCTGCAGGCAAGGGTACAGGCCACGGAAAATAGAGACACCTGGAGAGCTATGAACAGTTACGAGGACCGCCCGAGGCCTTTCACCCAACAGGTTAGGGGAGCCATTCGAGCGAATGCATCGAAACCACTGAAAATTGACTATACGGGAGTTGGAGATCCCTACCAACATCTACAGGCTTTCCGATCGCAGACAAACGCCAAGGGATATACGGACGAAGTGTGTTGTAACATGTTCCAGGAAACCCTGTCCGGGGAGGCTTTAAGTTGGTTCTACTAACTGCCGGTCGGTTCTGTAGGGAATTTTAAGGAGTTGGCTGACAAATTTGTCGCTCGATTCATCTTACGCACTAATCGGATACACACACCGAAGGGCCTACTGAAGGTCCAGCAGGGAGAAGATGAAACCCTCAAGTCTTTTGTAAATCGATGGCAAGCAGCTACCGCTAAGTGCCGGG
>LYNE01005364.1:1495-21562 GCA_001662545.1 Rosa x damascena
CAATATTATATTTTCCAAAAATAATTAAAATTATCAGAAAACTGTAATCTCAGTGAATTAACAAAGTACAACTGATTGTACCAAAAAAAGGATACAACTGACCGATCTTGTCTATTAGATGTAAGAGCAATTTTAGTATAGAGTAGGAACAATCAAAATGGGTTGTTGATAATAGCTAATTCTTAGTTCATCTAGCTGATCTCTGCAATCAAATAGGATACGCATTCACTCAGGGTTACAAAATCTCTTGAAAGTAAGGTTGTATATTCCAATTTCCGGACCATCTATATTTGAGAACGAACCACCATGTCCAAGGTAAATGGAGTTTAAGTGAAGTCGAAATAAAAATAGAATTTGATTGAGCATTTTGCCATTACGCTTCTCCTTTTGGTCCGATGACTCATTTGTTTGCTTCCCATAGTTGTACCTTGATGATGATGGCGGTGAATTGTGATTGTGTCTAGGTTTAGGGTTTCTTTTATATATCTAATGGATCTTTTTTTTTAAGGTCAGGAAAAACACGAAAACCCTCATAAAAGCCCAAGAAAGACAAATTGAATACAAAACTTGTGTACAACTAATAGTGGTTTTGCTCTATATATTGTGTTGTTTACGTAAAGGAAAAATGCAAAAACCACACGAAAACCCTCATAAAAGCCCAAGAAAGGCAAATCGACTTGTATACAAATACTTATCTCAAAATACAAATAAAATAAAAAAAGCTTTGTACAACTACTAGTGCTTTTGCTCGATCTATCGTGTTTTTTCGTAAAGGAAAAGTGCAAAAACCTACCTCTTATTAAAGAACAAGCAGAAGCAACAAGTCCCTTGCCTATGAGCGGTTGGAGAAATAGGGTTTATTGTAATTTTAGTTGATGCGTAATTCCATCTGTAACTTACAGCCTGCTGCTTTTTCACAGAATTAGGATAGATGGATGGAAATTCTCGACTTTGATCAAATTATCGGTTTAAACTGTGAAACTTTTATTTTCGGATTTTGTTTATTTGTAAAGTTAGGTTACATCTTTAAGTAAATTATGTACGTGTTGTTTGAATTGTAGAGTTTCCAGTTAATATGTGGATATATTTGTGTAATTTTGTCTTCTTCTTTTTTTACAAAGATTAATCTTGGAGTGCATCAGTCGAGATGAAGCTCCATAAGCAGTGTTGCTCTGCTTAGTTTAATTCGTAAGCAATTAACTAACATTGTTGAGGTATGTTCTTCACAGCCTTGAGAATTGGGAGAATTTTTTTTTTTTTAAATGAGAATTGGAAGGCTCATGGTGAAATCCACGATGCTCATCAAGACCTTTCGGTATATTAAACTAAATTTTCATACATTTTAACTATGTAATGTTGTAAGATTTTAAAGTAAATGCAGGCATATTGCAAATCATCAAGATTTTTATATATCTATACGTATAGGTTTGCACTCCGGCCTTCTTTCTTAATTTGTATCGAGCTCTCTTTATACTCCCTATTCAGCAAATTTATTAAACAAAATGATGTTTGAATATGTGTGTATATCATATTCAATGAATACAATTGTACAAGATATATACATCTATCAGTGCTCTATTCTAGGAAAAGCTGTAAATGCATACAATCACAATCAGTCCTAGGATGATTAGATAAGATGCTCGATGCATCATTCTCTCCAGCATATCTGCTATCACTTGAATGCAGATTACTAACTTATTTCTTGCCTTTAATACTCCCCCTCAAGTTGGAGTGTGGATGTCAATGACACCCAACTTCTGAGATGTGCGTGGAAGGCTGGTGCACGAAGAGGCTTTGTGAGTAAGTCTGCAATTTGATCTCCAGTTTGCATATAAGCAGTCTTGACTTCACCCTTGTTGATTCTTTCACGAACTGTATGACAATCTAACTCAATGTGCTTTGTTCGCTCATGGTACACTGGATTTGCTACGATGTGTAGGGCTGCCTGATTATCACAGAATAGTTTTGCTGCTTCAGGATGTTCTACACGTAAGTCTTTCATTAGGTACCTCAACCAGCTGAGTTCACAAGCAGTTGCAGCCATGGAACGATACTCTGCTTTTGCTGATGATCTTAATACTGTGGCTTGCTTTTTAACTTTTCCATGACACAAATGATTTTCCAAGGAAAATACGGTACCCCGTCACTGATCGTCATGTAATTGGACATCTTGCCCAGTCTGCATCGCAATATGTGATCAAATGAAGAGAACTGTGTGCAGGGAACAGTAATCCTTGGCTCGGGACTCCTTTGAGATACTGCAGAAGTCGATGAGCTGTTTTAAGGTGATGTAACTTAGGCTCTTGCATAAATTGACTGAGTGTGTTCACCGCATAAGTAATCTCCGGCCTAGTGATTGTAAGATAAATTAACTTCCCAATCAATCTCCGATACCGAGTAGGATCCTTGAGGGCATCACTCCCTTTTTCGGTTAACACCAAATCAAGCTCCATAGGTACCTTTGCAGGTTTCACCCCAAGTAATCCAGCCTCCTCCAACATATCTAAAGTATACTTACGTTGACAAACTAAAATTCCAGCTTTTGAACGTGCAACTTCTATGCCAAGGAAGTATTTGAGTGGTCCAAGATCTTTAATCTTGAAACAACTGTTGAGAAACTTCTTGAGATCACTAATGGCCTTCTCATTGTTTCTTGTAATAACCATATCGTCAACATAAAGTAAGATCACAGTAATAGAATTCTCATGGACCTGTGTAAACAATGAATAATCGGCATGAGACTGCTGAAAACCAATTTCTTGAATGGCAGAAGAGAACCGTTGGAACCAACTGCGGGATGCTTGTTTAAGACTATAGAGGGATTTGTGAAGTCGACAAACCACATTCTCCCCCTGTCGACGATAACCCGGAGGAGGCAACATGTAGACCTCCTCAATAAGCTCACCATGGAGGAAGGCATTTTGCACATCCATTTGGTGCAAAGGCCAATCTCTCACTGCAGCAACAGCCAACAGACACCTAACAGTAATCAATTTCGCAACAGGGTCAAAGGTATCTTTGTAATCAATGCCTTCTTGTTGAGTAAACCCCTTTGCGACTAACCGAGTCTTCTAACATTCGATGGTGCCGTTGGCATGGTATTTGATCTTGAAGAACCATTTGCAACCAATGGGATGGTGACCAGAAGGTAGAGGGACCATGGACCATGTATGATTATCTTCAAGTGCCAGAATTTCAGAATTCATTGCCTCAACCCATTGAGGATCATGACGAGCTTGCTAATAGTTTGCTGGTTCAACTAATTGAGACACATGATGCACAAAAGAACGATAACCAGGAGATAACCCAGAGTAGGATACATACCGTTGAAGTGGGTATCGAGTGCCGGACGGGGAGGAAGAGAGAGCAGCCGGGTCAAGCAAAACAGAGTGATTGGTTTTGTAATCTTGAAGATAGGGTGGTGGCTGTTTGGGATGAAAGGACCGTCTTGGGGCTGGCTGAGGCGGAGGAACAGGCACCAATGACGGCGGATAAGCCACTGGGGCAGTCGGGGCCGGAATGGGGGCAATCGGTGGGGGTGAATTCTGGAACTGGGATTGGGATGGAGATTGGGATGACGGCAGTGAGGGATCGACGGTGGGTATTGGGATGGTGATGGTAGCGCCGACGATGGGGAGGTAGGGGACGACGGTGGAGAATAAGGAAGCGATGGATGAGAAGACGCTGATGGGTCATGGTGAGTTGCATTTGGTGTCGAAGAAGGAAGAGAGAGATTGTAATTGAGAGATGAACCAGAAAGAGGTGAAGTGGGCTATGAAGAAAGAATGGGCTGAGAAAATTGGGATGGGCCGATGGTAGGAGTGGCTAGGACTGGAGAGTCTTCTTGTTCCTCAAGTGGTAATTTAGTTAGAGGCATAATGTGTTCATGAAAAATCACATCCCGGGAAGTGAAATTTTTTTTGCTTTCAAGGTCATAGAGATGGTAGCCCTTTTGGCCATGAGGGTACCCAAGAAAAATACATCGTCGTGCACGGGAATCAAATTTGTGAGAAGGAGTGGGATTGGTTGCGTAACACAAGCAACCGAAGGCACGGGGATGTGAATAAGTTGGAGGTGTGCCATGCAAAAGTTCATATGGAGATTTATTAGAAAGTAAAGGTGTGGGAAGATGATTTATGAGATAACAAGCTGTTTGAACACTCTCACCCCAGAATTGTAATGGTAAATTTGCTTGAAATCGAAGAGCACGACCAACGTTCAAAAGATGGCGATGTTTGTGTTCTACAACCCCATTTTGTTGGGGGTGTAGATGCAAGTATATTGAAAAATAGTGCCATGCTCATCAAAGAAAGCACGCATGGATGTGAACTCTCCCCCATTGTCGGCACAGAGTATTTTAAGGTCACGATTGAATTGTGTTTTTACCCATGAAAAGAATGATTTCAAGAGTATTTGGGTGTTAGATTTGAAACTCATAAGATGAACCTAGGTAAAACGTATGAAATCATCAACAATGGTGAGAAAATAATGAGCCCCAAAATGTGTGTGGGTTTTGTGCGACCCCCAAACATCACAATGAATCAAATCAAATGGTGCAGCAGTTTTTATTGAACTTGAAGGAAAAGATAAATGTGTTTGTTTTGCTAAGGGACAAATATCACAAACATGCTTAGGATTAAACATAATTATTTCTGGAATAGCTTGAGAGAGAAATTGAACAGGTGCAAAAGATGGATGCCCAAGACGCTGATGCTAAAGATCCGAGGTGCGGGTGATGTGATTGGCTAGGTGTGGATTTTGAGTTGGTGTGAGGTAATATAGCCCATTAAAATGCTTGCCCAGGCCAATCGTCCTCTTCGTATCCACGTCCTGCACAACACAAAAATCCGGATAAAATATTACGATACACTTCAAGGCTCGGGTCAATTTACTCACAGAAATCAAATTCACACGAAACTTAGGCACATGTAGGACCCCATCAAGAGATAAATATTTGGACAATTTAATAAATCCAATGCTTTCAACGACAACCTGCCCTCCATTAGGTAACCCAACAAAATCATGTGATGCCTTAACATTATCGTGAGTGGGTGAGAGATGAGATACATGATCTGTTCCTCCACTATCCATAATCCAATATAAAGTCGAATGAGAGTCATGTTGTACGTCATTGGAATTGGGTGTGAATATACCTGTCGCATTTGCGAATGGTTGATCATTACCATTTTTGTTATGAAGCAAAGCCATGATCTACTTATATTCTTCAGCGGTGAAAGTTGGGCTCTCATTAGCAGGTTCTGTCTTTATCTCCACGTTGTGGGCAGCAGGCCTCTTGTTTCTAGGCTTCACATTCTTTCCATGCCATTTGTGACCCATTGGAAACCCTTTAAGGTAGTAGCATCGATCCACTAGATGATTCTCCTCTTCACAATACATACACTTCAACGGTTTGCGAAAGAAAGGGGTCTTTGGTGCTCCTGATGTGCGTGCAGCTTGCATAGCATGAGAAATCGGTGGGTGTTCACAACGGGTTGCTACTTGCATCTGCCTCTCATGTTGGAGAACGAGGCCATCGACCTTCTTTGTGTCCGGGAAAGGGTTCATCATCAAGATTGAGCCACGAATATTAGAGTAAGATTCATTCAGCCCCATTAAAAATTGCATAACTCTTTCTTTTTCTTCTCGATTGGCTAGCGTTTTAGCACCATCACAACTGCACATTATAGGTTCCTGATAGGAGGCTAGTTCATCCCAAACTGTCTTGAGTATGGTGTAGTGTATAGAAACCGATTGAGAGCCTTGGCGGTATTCAGCGATCTCTTGTCGAATCTCATAGATTCTGGAATCATTCTCTTGTGAAAATTTGTCCTCAAGATCACTCCATACTACAGCTGCTGTATCTGAAAAAATCACGCTGCAGGCGATGTCGGGCTGGATTGAATGAAGAATCCAGGTCAATACCATGTCATTGCAACGTTTCCACATGGGAAATTTGGGGTCGGTGGTTGGAAACGGTTGTATTGTTCCATCGATCAAGCCTAGCTTGTTCTTGGCGCTGAGGCTGAGACGCATTGAGTGGCTCCACTATCCATAATTGTGCCCATCAAGTAATGTGTTAACCAGGGTGAGTCCTGGTGTATCAGAATGGTACAAGATAAAGGGGTCAGGAAATTTTGTCTCAATCTCCTCCATAGTTTTGGATGAAGAATCAATTTTGGCCTTTGGGTTTTCTGTCTTTTCAAGAATTTCAACCATGGTGTTGATGTTTTGGTGTTTGTTTGTAGCGGAAGGTTGTGGGTTAGAGACACCAGAATCGGTGCTCTGATACCATAAACAAAATTATGTTTGAATATGTGTGTATATCAGATTCAATGAATACAATTGTACAAGATATATACATCTATCAGTGCTCTATTCTAGGAAAAGCTGTAAATGCATACAATCAAGATCCTACAATCAGTCCTAGGATGATTAGATAAGATGCTCGATGCATCATTCTCTCCAGCATATCTGCTATCACTTGAATGCAGATTGCTAACTTATTTCTTGCGTTCAATATTTATTATCAAAAGCCTAGTTATTTCAGACTTCTTACTGAAGCATCCTTATTGGAAACCCTAAAGATCAAGGGGGTTTGGGCTCGAAGGATCTCTTTACACTAAATAAGTCGATGTTCTTGAAACGTTGTTGGGATGTAGTCACAAAAGCCACCCCTTCTACTACCCTACTTCATGACCGTTTCTTAACTTCAGGTTTCCTTCCTTTCAATTCCTACAAGAAGTCATCGATTTGGTTGGGGCTCAAGAAGTTGTGGCCGCGATTTCATGCTAATCTGCAATGGATTGTGGGTGATGGTAAATTGATACATTTATGGAAAGATAATTGGCTCGGTGAAGCGCTTATAAGCTCTATCAATTGTGCTCCTGAAATTCTCCATTTTCTTGATGACAAGGTTTATAGTTTCATTCACAACAAGGAATGAAAAATTCCTTGGAATTTCAAACGGGCACACAAGGAGACAGTTGATGCTATTTCTTCTATTCCTCTACTAGATTTTGACATGTCAGACCAATCTGTATGGGCATTGGAGAAGTCATGCAGCCTCACTGCCTAGTCCGCCTGCTTGCTAGTGGAGCAGCTGCATGCCAGTGGTGGCTTGGGGGCGCAGAATATGGTATGGTGCCATCCAACCTCGAAAGAGTGGTTACTTTGAAGGTTTTGATGAACAGAATACCCACTGATGAACTCCTCCAACGCTATGGCTTCATTCTATGTTCAAGATGCCAGTAATGCAGAGACAATATTGAAAGCACTAATCATCTCTTTGGTGATAATTATATCTCTAGCCTCTCTATTTCTTCCAAGCTTTTTTGGTCTATTTCGATTTACAATTTACCCTGGAGTTTATGGATGGAGCGTAATTGATTAAAGCATGAAGGGTGATTTTAATGAGGTTACTTTTAACATAAGCTGATCTTGTCTCTTAAGGAATCAGCTTAATTGTTTGATTTTTACCTCTTCTTCTAATCCTCAATCTTTGCCAATTTTTGAATTGTTAGGTCTTTCACCATTGCTGCCTACAGTTTGCCTCAAAAATCTTCTCGGCCGCGTGTCACTGGGCCGAGGGCTTCTTTGGCTTACATGTGTCCTTTTGGAGTGGTGACGTATGCGCGGGCGTGCCAACTCGCGGCCGGTAGGCCAAGCGAGGTTTTGTTCTAGATTGTAGATCTTGCGTCGATCAGTCGATTGTGGGCCGAGGAAGGATCGATCTCGGCCGCGGGATTCTCTCTGCCTTGAATGCAAGGACTTTAGCACGGATCGGCCTTACCTAGCCGCAGTGCTGTATAACTCGGTGATTGAGGTGAAAGTGAAGTGATAATGATTCTTTTTGTGATTTTGTATTTTGTATAAAGTAAATAACGTAAAGTAAACAACAGAAAATAAAAGTGCAGCAAATAAAGATAACCAACAAGAATGTAAACTGCGGGAAATAAAGTGCAAACAAAGTAAACAACGAAAAGATAAATTGCATGAATGTAAAGAGCAACAATATTAAGTGTAGGAAAGATAAATACCGGTAAAGAAAATGATAAGATAAACACGTAAATATTGATAAGTGTTGCTGAATTGTTGAAATGTATTGAGATAAAATTTGAGTAATCGCGTAGAGCGTTTGGTCGAGGACCTCTAACAATGAATCCTATGGTCATTTTTATAGTGAAGCTAAACTACTGAATGAAGGAAAAGATGCAATCTCAGCAGTATTCATGTTTGTGATATTTTTGACGTTATCAATGATTGATTCTTTCATGAGCAATCGATCAGGTCTTGTAACTGATGATTGGCAATAACACCTCCTGATGCTCATTCAAGTTAATTGCCCCAAGCTTTGGTAACGTCTTTCCTGACAATCAACCTCTTTGATGTGCTGCGGCTAATTAGCCGCGGTCATTCATTACGCCTTGTGATTCATTTGGTCTCTCCCGATCTAATAACGGCTCTCTGCACACGTTATCTTTGGTCATAAATTTGACAATAAACATTTAATGTGCCGCAGCTAATTGAGAATCAACTTTGTAAATCTTTAATGTACCGTAGCTAATCATTACGCTTTGGCAATAACACCTCCTGATGCTCATTCAAGTTAATTGCCCCAAGCTTTGGTAACGTTTCTCCTAACAATCAAGCTCTTTATTGTGTTAGCCGCAGTCATTCATTACGCCTTGTGGGTCTGCGGTCATTCATTAAGCCTTGTGAATCATTTGATCTCAGTAACGGTTCTCCGAACACGTTATCTTCTACCATAAATTTGATAATCAACTTTGTAAATCTTTAATGTGTCGCGGCTAATTTGAGAATCAACTTTGTAAATCTTTAATGTGTTGCGGCTAATTAGCCACGGTCATCCATTACTCCTTGTGGGTCGAGCCCACCGATCTGCCACGTGAGCCTTGCCAAATATTGGTTCAAACAGAGCCCCCCTAGTCCCTTGAGCTTCGGCATAGATGCCGAGTGGTTAAGGGATTAAAAGATTATTTTTAGAAAATTCTCTTGGCAAGGCACACACTCTATTATAAGTGTTGCTGACATTCATCATGCCGCGGTCACTCACCGTGGTTCTTCGTTATGCCGCGGCTATTCAATCGTTCAACCACGGTTCTATGCCAAATTCGTTATGGGTCCTACCCACCTGTCTTCCATGTAGGGCTTGCCAAATTTGAATTCAAACAGAGTCTGCCCCAATCCCTTGAGCTTCGGCATAGATGTCAAGTGGTGAAGGGACTAAAGGATAATATTATAGGCTTAATTGGCAAGGTATACTCTATACACTTCTTGCCTAATGTTGCTGACATCTCTCAATATTTGGCATGTTTCTAAGCTTATTACTTCATGGCCATTTAACCATGGTTCAATTCAAACATGGTCTTTTGTTATGTCGTGGCCATACATCTGCTGCTATTTGCTAGCCGTGGTCCTTCACTTGCTACGGCCATTTAATTGCAGCCCTTCGCCAGCCGCGACCGTTTCTTCTCCAGCCGCGATCATTTGATAGCCGCGGCTATTCAACCGTTTGTATGTTTGAACGACATTCAATAAGCTCTTCAGACTCCTGTGTTCTGAGCAACATTCAATAAACTCTTGATTCATGCCTCTTAGCCACAACTGCCCCCTGGTTGTTGAGCATTACACTTGATCATGCAAACTTTGTTTCAAGCTTACTCCTTCACGGCCATTTAACTACGATTCATTAAATTATGGAAATTTATCCGCGGTCCTTTGCTAGCCACGATCATTTGATAGCCGCGGCTATTCAACCATTGGTTTCAAGCTTACTCCTTCACGGCCATTTAACCGTTTGTTACTGCCAAAAGCTAGAAAAACTCGCCGGTACCACCCAAAGAGTTGAGGATTATAGATTATACGTTCTATATGCCCAGTAGATAATTATTTAACCATGGACCTTTATTAACTGTGTCCATTCAAGTGCCGCTCTTCAACAGCTGCGGTACTCGTGATACCAACTAGCCGTTCACATACCCACTAAACAATTATTCAACCGCGGTCCTTTGCCGGCTACGGTTATTCATTGAATTCATGAGATGTAGCCCCCCTAAGTGAGTCGACTATTGATCGTCTAAGCATCAAGTCGAATCACTTAACTTGTTATTAAGGTTCTGACATCTCCGATGCAATAGGATAATACTTCTTCAAGTGCTGGCCATTGATAGGCATGTAATGGAGCTCGCCATCAAGGTCTCGAAGATGATACGCTCCATTACCAAGGATTCGATCCACTGCGAATGGTCCTTCCTACTTGGGTGACCATTTTCCGTATTTTGGATCTTTTGCGATCTCAGGGAAGACTGCCTTCCAAACCAAGTCATCCTGAGCGAAGGTCTTGCCTCGAACCCGTTTGTCATAAGCCCTTGCCATTGCACGTTTTTGAGCTTCAATCCTGTTGTAGGCATCCAATCTAGCTTGGTCCAGTTCTTCCAATTCTTGTAGCATTGCTTGAGAATAGTCACCAATTGTTAGACTATTTTGTTCTGATACTCGTAGGGCCTTGATTTTCATTTCAACTGGAAGCATGGCATCATGGCCATATGTCAAGGAAAATGGTGTTGTACCAGTTGCTGACTGCTTGGAGGTTCGAAGGGCCCATAACGTCTCAGACAAAATATTATGCCAATCCCGCGGTTTGTCTGTTATCATTCTCTTTGGTACGTTAATCACCAACTTGTTGGAAGCTTCTACCTGGCCATTTGCTTTGGGGTAATATGGAGTAGAATGAATCATTTGTATTCCCAAATCCTTGGCGGCACTACGCACAATATCAGAGATAAAGACGGATCCACGATCCGCAACAATTGTTTCTGGGACGCCAAACCGATGTACAATCTCTTGTTTAATGAAGGTAATCACTGTTTCACTTGAGATAGAAGTGTGCGACTTGGCCTCGACCCATTTTGTGAAGAAATCTGTCGCGACAAGGATCCACACATGTTGCTTGGATGATGAGGGATGAATTTTCCCAATTATATCCATGGGCCAACTACGGAACGGCCACAGTTTAACAATAGGATGCAATAAATCAGCTGGTAGTCATTGACGTGAACCATGGATTTGACATTGTTTACAGCCACGAGCAAATTCAATGCAATCCTTCATTATAGTCGGCCAATAGTAACCATGTCTACGGATTAACCAATGCATTTTTATCTCTGCTTGATGAGATCCACAAATACCCTGATGAACTTCACGCATAACTTTAAGAGCATCTTGTCCCCCGATGCACAATAGAAGCAAGTCATCATCACTTTTGCGATACATCTGATCCTTGTAGAGTATGAAGTTCGCTGCTAAATATTTGATCTTACGATCATGTGTACCTTCAGGATTGTCATGGAACCAAATTATGGGATATCTCCAATCGGATGGATCCACAGTAATTACAGAAATTTCCACGGGTACGCCACAATCTTGCAAGTCAGGCATCGTTCTCCTCAAAACCTTAACAGTCCGACTTGTCTCAGTTTTTCCCAACTTCATACCAGAAGCGAGTTGTGCCATCTCATTGGCATAAGAGTTCTCCTTCCGCGGTATATGGACGAAAGAAATCCTATCAAAAGCCTCGGCCAGCTGGTCTGCTAATGCATAATAAGGTAACAAAGACCAACTTGTGCATTTGAATTCCTTAACCATCTGATTAATAACCAACTGTACGTGAGTCCCCAAGTATAAGAACACGACGAGCTCCCATCTCTTGTAACATCTCCATTCCAATGATCAGGGCCTCATATTCAGCTTGATTGTTTGTACAAGAAAAATCCAGTTGAAAGGCAAATTGGAACACTTCTCCTTCAGGAGATTCAATCATAACTCCAGCTCTGGCTGAAGTCTCTGTGCTGGAACCATCAAAATGCATTGTCCAAAAGTTGTTTTGCATAGGCTTTGTGTCAATGGTTCCAATTTCAACTTCTTCTGTTAGTTCCATTTCTGTGGACGGATGGTGAGCTAAAAAGTCGGCCAATGCTGTCCCTTAACTGATTTTTGCGCCACGTATTTAAACATAAACTCTGAAAGGGCCATAGTCCATTTGCCAATACGGCCGCGGATGAATGGCTGGGTAAGCATGTATTTAATCAAATCTGTCTTTGATATAATCTGGACTACTGACGGCAACATGTACTACCGTAGCTTTATGGCGGAAAAGTACAATGCTAAACACAACTTTTCAATAGGGGTGTACCTTTCCTTTACTAGCGTCAGAAGGTAGTATACAACTCGTTCCTTCCTTAGCTTGATCGTTATCTTGGGCTAAGAAGCTACCAATTGAATTCTCAGCCGCGGCTAAGTATAACTTGAGCGGTCGACCTCGAACTGGAGGTACCAACACTGGTGGGTTTGCAAGGTAGTGCTTAATGACCTCCAATGCGCACTGGTGCTCCTTCTTCCAAACAAATTGTTCCTTATTCCTTAACAGTAACGGATGCAAAAATGGTTGGATCTTTCCTACTGAATTTGCTATAAATCGTCTCAGAAAGTTAACCTTGCCCAAAAAAGATTGTAACTCCTTATTTGTCGGAGGTGGTGCATTGATGATAGATTTTGCTTTATTCTTGTCCACCTCAATCCCCAATTTATGCACAAGAAAACCCAAGAAATTTCCAGCTGAAACCCCAAAAATACATTTTTGTGGGTTCATCTTGAGTTTATGAGCTCGCATCCTCTCAAATGCTTGTCTTAAATCAGCACCGTGATTCATTTTCGTGCCAGACTTGACGACGACGTCATCTATGTAAACTTCTACTGTCCGGCCAATGAGATCATGTTCATGGCCCGTTGATATGTAGCCCCAGCATTTGTAAGGCCGAATGGCATAACAACCCATTCATATGTTCCAAGTGCACCGGGGCATTTGAAAGCTGTCTTGTGCACATCTTCTTCAGCTATAAAGATTTGATTGTACCCAGCGTGGCCGTCCATGAAAGATAAAATTTCATGGCGTGCTGCTCCATCTACAAGAAGATCGGCCATGGGCATGGGATATTCATCCTTAGGAGTAGCCGCATTCAGATCTCGAAAGTCAATGCACACTATAATTTTGTCATTCTTTTTTTAACTGGCACAACATTAGATTTCCATTCCACATACCTAGCAGTACAAATAAAGCCAACATAAAGCAATCGTTCTATCTCATTTTTTATTTCTAGCTGCACGTTGGTGGAAAATCGCCGCGGTGGCTGTTTATGTGGTTTACAATCATTATACAAAGGTAGTTTATGTTCTACAACACTTCGGTCTAAACCAGGCATTTCATGATAATCCCAAGCAAAACAATCTTTATATTCCCTAAGTTAAGCTACTAGCTCTTCCTTAAACTCACTGGAAAGCAGCTTGCTTATGAAGAGTGGCTTCGGATCTTCAGGAGTACCAAGATTGATTTCTTCTCTAGGATCTTCTACCTCTGCTGGAGTATCTTCTAACTCGGCCGGAACAGGGCCGAGTTGTTCCATTTGGATCTCATCTTCATGTCTACCTTCAGCCAAAAACTCTACTAAGTTAATGGCCGCACCTAAGTGGGTGGCCCTCTCGTGCCAATAAGCCAGCAGATTGCTCATGGAATTCTCAACTGCGGCCATCTTCTCATCTTGTTTTCTGGTGTCACTCATTAAGGACTGAATCAAAAAGCTTAGCCAAGGCAGGTCGCGCCGAGTCTTCCAAAACAGTCTCGGCGCCAAGTGAAATCATCCTGCGCATGGTAACACCAGTAATTTTGCCCGTGTGGTCTTCCCTCCGGATCTCAGATGGGCCAACCTGTTCATTATAGTATGCAGCCTCCATGACATTAGTTGTGGCCTTGAACAGCTTATCATCAGCTCTGATCACGATCTCAACCTCATCTTCATTCCAGAATATAAGCATTTGATGAAGGGTGGATGGGATGCACATGTGCTTGTGGATCCAATCGCGGCCCAAAATGGCATTGTAGGTGGTATCATCATTAATCACATAGAAGCTAGTAACGATGCTTTTGCTCCCAACCTTAATCTCTAGTGGAATCACTCCCATAGTCTTCTTTTTGCTACTAGAAAAATCATACACCGCTAGATCAGCAGGTAGAATATCTTTCTCTCCTTTCTTCAACTTAGGAACTATGGTCACCGGAATAACATTAACCGCAGCACCAACATCAACTAGGACTTTAGACACCGGATATCCTTCAAAACATGCAGTGATATACAATGGTTTGATGTGCTTGACCATGTCCTGAGTTGGTTTGGAGAACTGAGCATGAGATTGCTCTTCAATAAGAACTTTTGGTAAAATCGTATCCTCAACATCCCCTTCCATTGACTGCGACTGGTCAGGCTGCGCTAAAAAGTCAATGGGAAGAACATAAACCATGCTTACTGCGGCCTCTCCTCCGTCAGTTGACAATGTCATTACCTGATTCTGTGATGATGACGCTGCAACTCCTTCATCCACCTCACCTCCTTCACAGTGGCCGGTGAGGTCTTCACCATGGTAGCGGCTATTGAAGCTTCCGCCGCGGCCAATGAGGTCTTCATCACGGATAATGAAGTCTTCTTCAAAGCTAACATCAGTTGGCTTCTCAAACTCTGGCTCTTCTTCAATATGGAATTTTCCATCTTCAATTGGCTGCTCATCTTCAATATGGAATTTTCCATCAGCCGGTACTTGGTCGGCTTTTCCATCGCACACAAGAGAACTGGTTTGCTGATGAGTATCATTGCAGTCTAGAGGTGGCAAACGGGCCGCTAAGCACGAGCACGGCACGCTTAATAGCGGCCCGGCAAGGCCCAAGCCCGTTAGTGGCCCGGCACGACCCGAGCACGTTAGAATAACGGGCCGGGTTGGGCCTAGGAATATTAGCCCATTGGCCCGGCCCGAGCCCGTAATGGACCCGGCACGGCCCGAGCACGACATATTTGGGCCGGCCCGTTTCAAACACAAAATTTCATTTTGTTTTTAAAAATATTAAAAAACCACAATGATGAGATTTGAATATTAGACCTCATTTAAAATCTCATGACAATTCCACCAATGCTATTTCTTTTATGTTGTCAAAATAGTGAAAAAAAACATTATATCCTTGTTTTGACATAAAGTATTTTTTATAAATATTAAATATATGTTTATGAATAAAGACTAATCTCATAATAATACAACTATAGAATGAAGGAAAGAATAATATGATACTAAATCTTCATTATATTAATAAAGATTAATCTCACAATAATATACTAAAAGCAATATATTTTGAGTTATTTTTTTTTTCTTTCTTTCTTGTAGTGGAATATAAAAAATTATTAGAAAACTAATCTTAAAAAGCTAAGATTGAGAAAAACATTGTAGAACTTAATTTATTTGAATTTTCTAAATAGTTAAATAAAATTATTTTTTATTTATTCAAATTAAGATTTTAAAATCGTGCTTTATAGTGGGTAGGCACGAGCACGGCCCGTTTATTGGCCCGGCACGAGCACGGCCCAGCACGATATGGGCTCGAGCCATGGGCCGGACCGGGCTTAATGTTTAAGTAAATGGGCTGGCACGAGCCCAGTACGATAATAAATGGGCCGGCCCAAGCACGGCACGAAGCACGACTAAGCCCGCTTAAAATGGGCCGGGCCGGCCCGTTTGCCACCTCTATTGCAGTCTATGTCCATGTTTGCGAGTTCCTCTTCCAACTCAAAATCAGAATCTCCCTTGCCCAACTCCGCAGCATATTCAAGTTCTCGTTGGTGAATGCGTTCTTCCATCTTCACCAACAACTTCTTCTCTTGTGGAGTTACTCCATATGTACTGATAACTGAATACATTTTGTGGTACTCCTTGAGATACTTTAGATCTCGCTGGGATACTGGTAAATCAACAGTGTCTGCCGCCAACTCCACACCATCTAATTGTGCCTGATACAAAATCTTCAATCCTGCACTTGATGTACTTTGCACCATCAAAGGCTCATGCCCTGGGTTTTCTGTTAAAGCCTTCAGAGTATCAAGTTCTTCCCACGTTGGCCCGTACAAAGCTAAAGCCGAATGTGTCATGTGGTACTCCTTCATGGTAGTCCAACTCTTTGAGGAAAAAGGAGGTAGCTTGTTTCTCAGGACTTCAACTTTCAACTTCTTAACTTGAGAGTTCCCCTTGACTCTTGGGGGTAGCTTGTCAGATGCAGTTGCTGCAGCTTTCTCTGTAGCAGGAACATAACTGGTTCCTTTCTTCTCATCCTCTGTAAGTGACTCTGGGGTTGTTGTTGACATATAAGTGGATCCTGAATCAAATTTCCTTGTTTGATGACGACTACCATGCGGCTTTTGTCAATTCTCTCTCTCTCCCACCATCCACGGAACCTTTGTGTGTTGCTTCTATCCTCAAGTTGCTTTTGTGCCTCTTGATCATTTCTTGCCAACGCCAACCTTCTAGCCAAGGCAAGCTCCCGTTGCTTCCGGTGTTTCTGGGTTTTGGATAAAGGCTCAATGCGGTGATCTTTAGATACTCTGCCGTACCACCTATTGTCATGGGTGACCGGAGGCTTGTATGTCCGTGGCCTTCTTTCATCGTATCCCCGGGTGCCTCCATTATTCGGAGTAGAATTCCTGCTGGCCCACAAGAGCGGCTGGTACGGTCATACACCACATCAACTCCATTATTCGGAGTAGAATTCTTGCTGGCCCACTAGTGCGGCTAGTACGGTCATACACCACAAGAGATTTTCTTTTTTCTTGATCAGTCTGACCATGCTTTATTGGAGAACTTTCCTTCTTGCTGCTGTCATAAGGTGGGTTATCATAATAAAGCCTTCTACGGACAGGCTTTGGCTCAATCTTTGCGGCTACTGGTCTCTCTCTCTTAGCGTGCTCTTCTCCACGCCTTCTATAATAACTTGGTTCTGCGGCCGAAGATATTCTCTGACCGCCTTGCACTTGTGACTGAGACTTTTGAGAAACCCCTTAATCAAGCAGCTTACCCTTCTCCCTGACTCTGTCATTGTCATGAGTTTTTGGTTGCAGAATTTTATCAAGACCAACCTCCTTCTGGCACCTTCCGCATAGCATTGCGGCCATTGGGACTTGAGCAGTTGTAAACTTAGAAGGAGAAAGCTTGATTGAACCCACCATCACTCCTTCAGCCATAGAGAGGTCATTCTGCTTTGCACTCATGTCGGCTGCCATGGGAATCCCGGCACTAATCATATTCACTTTAGCAGCTGGGAAAGGGTCACTATCCACCTTTATTGTAGAACTTGACTTGTCAGGGAACTTGAGCTTTCCTTGATCGATTAAGTCCTGCACAACATCACTAAAGATAACACAGTTATTAGTCGAATGTTTCCAGGAATTATGAAACTTACAAAACATTCTTCCTTTCATTTGTTCAACAGATGGTAAAACATGTCCAGCAGATAATTTAATCAACTTCGCGGCTAAAAGTTGATCAAAGATCAAATCAGCCTTACGAATGTCAAACGAATACGTGTGTGGTGGAGGTTTATAAGTGTCCTGTAGTGAACGTGCAACTAACTCCATTTTCTCTAAAGCCTTGCATACAAAAGGTCGTTTCACAGTAAGCTCAGCCGAATTAATTTCGGCCATATCTTCGTCGCTACTCCACTCTTCAATATGGGCCGCGCCAACGACCTGACTAGGGTAGTATGTGCCTTTTGAAGCAAGCATTTTCTGCACTTCTTCTCTCAAAATTGCATCGTATCTGATGACTCTGGATTCAAGTTCATAAAGATCTCTGAATGTCAGACCTTCAAACTTTTTCCTGAACTCGAAGCCAAGCCCCGCCAATGCCATCTCTACAAACTCGGATTCCGGTAACTGTGCTTTGCATCTGGCTCTTAGGAGTTTAAATCTCCCTATATACTCTTGGGCGGTCTCATTGGTCGTCTGAAACGATTTAGCCAACTCAGCTACCGGTATGTTCTGTTCTGCCTTGTGGAATCGGTCATGGAATGCTCGCTCAAGATCTCTCCAATTTTGGATAGAATTGGGTGGTATGTTCACGAACCATGAAAAGGCTGGACCAGTAAGAGAATTGACGAACAGTTGCATGCGGTTCTCTTCGCTATTCGCCTCACCACATTGTGAAATAAACCGCCCGATGTGTTCAACCGTGGACTGATAAGCATCCCCAGAAAACAAATGGAAAGCGGGAACACAGTATCAATGCGGTAAGGGAACTTGGTCGATATGAGGTGGATACGGCTTCATATAAGTAGGTCTATCGACCCGCTGGCGCAAATCACCCACCATGCCCTCCACCAGATTCTGAACTTCATTAAAGAGAACAGGTCTATTATGATCACCATGCCATGGCTGCATTGATTGTTGCTGGTTTTGGATAGGCTGCCATTGTATTCAATGCTCCGCGTGATGTGGTGGATTGTGATGCAAGGGAACTTGTTGGCCATATACTTGATTTGCCGCTTGGTTCAACCATGGCTATGGACCAATATTTGTTGTTGCACATATATGTGTTGATTGAGATGTTGAACATGTCGCGCAACATTATTCTGGTTGAAGGCTTGGTGAGTTAGGTGGTTCTGAGGCCGTGGAATCTGGAATACATGATTCTGGTTGCCTGTATTTTGCCCTAAGTGTCCACTAGGAAAAGCTTGTTGAGTTGACACTTGTTGAACTAACTGTTATCGCGGCTCTAAGAAAGACTATTGTTGACATAGAGAATGAATGGTCGGGGCTGGTCTCATCGGCAATGGTGCAAACTGTCCAGTTGGAGGTGATACTTGTTTTGTTTGACTGCTTTGACCTTGCTCAAAAGACCAATTTCTATTGCCTTCATTCTGACTGTGTTAATGTTTGTGACCGAGGGGTTTAATTAACGTTAAAGAAAGAGAGAGAGAGAGAGAGAGAGAGAGAGAGAGAGAGAGAGAGAGAGAGAGAGAGAGAGAGAGAGTAAATGAGACACAAGAAGTATAGCGGTTCATCTCCCACCTTAGGGGGAGACTACGTCCACTTGAAAGTTTAACTAGTGTGTTTGGGCCTTGCTGCCCAAGGGGATTACAAGAGATGTAATAGGATGGTGTTTAAGTGGGAGGAGGGGTCCCTTTTATAGGTAAGGGAACCCCTCTCCTTTACATTTTCTTAGATGTGGGATGCAAAACCACTATTCTAGTCTAGAAAGCCAGATTGTGGAGGCAAGTTGGCAAGGCTGGGAAGGTGGCTTCCCGGTGAGGAATTGGCCGCTTCCGACTACCGTGGCGTAGCTTGGACATCGGGCTACGGGATGCATGTAGCGGTTGGGTCCCACCATGGCTTGTGAGCCCCCCTAGGAGGGTGTTACTTATGCTTGGTGAGATAGCAAATCCTCCATAGTAGTGGAGGTATGTACAAGTCCTCGAAGTCCCTAAGTAAGAAGAGCTTCTTGGTTGGGGAGTTATACACATGATGTCATCAAGCATAAGTAACGTCCGGGCAGCACCGAGCCCCTACAAGTCCCCGAACTCTGTAAGCAAGAAGAGACTCTTCAACCTGTAAAACAAATATTGGAACATGCGCACGTAGGATGCTTGTTGTATTGGGCAACGTATGTGAGTTGCATTGCTATGCATTGGCATATACGAATGTATGAGGTGCATGATACATGTTGATGTATACGTGTGAATGGCGCCGAGTACGATCGATTATGGTTGTGTGAACATATCACGAATAAGCATATGAATTGCAAATGATGCGCGTGGTGCTCACAAGAGAACAAACGAGGTCGAGTTGACGAGGTTACGGTCGGTGTAAGTTGCATGAGTGCCATGAAGGCAAGCGTTTGTAACTCATGGACGATGGACACGCGAATGCTTGCGTTAGTTTGGTATTTGCTTGTATTAATGGAACGCGAAAAGAATTCAATTTGTTTCAAATGACAAATGGTAGAAGAATTCAATGTTCCATTAATGTGTATTATGTCGAGGGGATGTGAGTGCAAAGCTTTGGAATGCTGGAAGGCAAGAGCGTGAAAGCTTGGGGTTGCTGGGAAGGCTTGAGCGGGAAGCTCGGGGTGCCAGTAAGGCAGGAGCGAAAAGCTCGATGGTGCCGGGAAGGCACGAGCGGGAAGCTCGGG